>CAUYON010175603.1:0-45883 GCA_963573935.1 Arctocebus calabarensis
GTGACGGTGTTAGACTGGATGATGTCTAAAGAATATTAGGACATTTGTATTCTGCATTTAGTACAATAACTAAGAAAATGCCATGAAGGCTATGTTAAACAGTTTGATGAAAATATTTCAGATTGTATATGAAACCAGCACATTGTACCCCTTGATTGCACTAATGTACGCAGCTATGATTTAATAATTAAAAAAAAAAAAGACTATTAGGGAGTAGAAAGTCATAGTCCCAAATCACCCTTGTCAGTCGCTAGAGTTTCCTGGCAGGAAGGCACAGCCACGTTTTATACCTGTGGAGCTCTGTCCCTCTCACAGGGCAAATGTTGGTGATGGAATCCAGGGTTGGCTTCAGCAGGAGGTCTTCTCCCAGCACCAGGGGACTGAGTCCTGCTGTCATGCTTTGGATGCTGCATCACCTATAAGGCTAAAATAAAACACCTCTATTGTATCTAATCATGGGGCTAGATATTTTATTTTATTAGCATTTTAAAACAAACCAATTACTTGTAGGATGACAATGTAAATAAATGATACTTTGGGGGGGGCAGACAGAGTTTTACTCTGTCACCTGAGCTAAAAGATAGTGGTATCCCATAGCTCACTGCAGCCTTGAACTGGACTAGTCTCAAGCAATCCTGCTACATCAGCCTTCCAGGTAGCTAGGACTATAGGCATGTGCAACCAGGCCCAAATGATTTTTGTTTCTCCTTTTTCTTTTCCTAGAGACATAGTCTCATTATGTTGATCAGGTTGGTCTTGAACTTCTGGCCTCAAGCAATCCTTCCACCTCAGCCTCCCAAAAAGCGGGGATTACAGGCATGAGCCACCATGCCCAGTCAGACAATATATTTCTTAACTAGTGATTGCAAAACTTTATGAAAATAAAATTTCACACTATGTGTATCATGATATTAGCGTAATTGCTAGTATTTTGTTTGCTCTATATAAAGATATATTTTATTTTTTAAAGTTTAAAGTTCTGGGTAGATGTACAGAAGTAGTAAAAATAACAAGAGACACCGTAATGCTTTTTTCAGAGAAGTCTGAGATCAGGTCGGTTAGCATACATTCCCTTACAGGTAACTGAAAATCCAACTAGCAAGGACTGAGATCATAAGAACATTAAGTGTTTACCCAACCAGATGTCTGGGGATGGGTGATTCCGGGAGTCAGGGCCTGGATTTGCATGTTTGCTATTCTCTTACTTTCTCCTGGTTGCAAGGTGACTAACGTTGCAGCAGATGGTCAAATCCTCACATGACTGTGGCCATAGAAAGGAAGCAGTGGGGTGCAGAAGAAACTCCCTGGGTACCTTTCTTCTTTTCTTAGAAAGAACACCTTCCCAGAAGCCTCCCCAACTGACTCCCCTCTGTCTTGGCAGCAAAGGAGGTTGACAAAGCAAAAATCTGTTGCTGTTTTCAGCTTCCACTGTGGAAGGAATACCAGCAAAGAGAATGTTGGGCATACCTGTAGGCGGCCTGCTAAAGTAGTCACCAGAATCTATCTTGTCAATCACCTGTCATCTCTAGAGCTCTTTCCTTCCCCACAGCAACTGTTACCCATTGTCTGAGGGAGAACAACTCCACCAGATCATTTGGCTACTGTAGCTAGCTCCCAGCCCTGCCCCTCTGCATGACTGGTAGTCACAACTGCACACCACCACATCCTGAATTAGATTCCTATAGTGCAGCAGTTTAAAACTAAAAGAAAATGTACCTGCTTCAAATACAATGATGCAGAAATAAGAGGATAACCCATAAAGGTGCACTTGGAAAAGAGGATAATAAGAAACATGCAATGGCCACTGGTATTTTAGCACATATGTAGTCCTGTTGATCCAGATAATGAGAATGAGAGAGGATTAGATGTGTTGGTTAGTCCATCTGGCAGCCTATGATACTGTTGTTCTTTGAGAAAATGTCCCTTATTTATCATCTCCTGTGACCCACTTAAGATGGTAGGGAGGATGATGTACTTAGAAATCACACAGCCTCTCCAGCTTACTTCATGTTGGATCAGTTTGGGGGGATCTTGATATTATCTGTGGAGTTAAACAGAGTTCAACAGTCATGACCAGGTTTAGGGCTTAATTGGTGACACAATTGCCTCAAAACCTTAGAGGACTTTCTGCTGTATTTGCTTCAAGTCAATTCCTATCACTAATGTGGTCAATTGGATCCCCAGGGAAGCAGAATACTGGGGAGTATGAGAGATTTTTTTTTTTAAAGGTTGAGAATTATGAAAGCTAAAAGAGAAAGGAAGAAGGATTGGACAATGAAAAGCCTTTAGAATATGATGTAAATATCATACATGTGATAAGAAATGGGAGAGAAAGTGGGATTGGGCAGGGAAAGCCTGGAACTATGACACAGAGCTGATGAAAGTGTTTTCTAACTCAACAGGACTTTTCAGAGCAAAGCCAGCTCATTAGAAGAGCCCCACGTTGGGTGCTGGCCCTTCCGCTGTACTCATCACAGACTAGCACTCAGGAAGAGTGCAATCTCAGTGCTAAGTCTGAGGCTGTCAGCTAATCACTCTCAGTGCGAGTTCTTTCTCCAAGGGAGAAGTGACTGGGCCACCTCCGCATCTGCCAAGGCTAAGTCTCTGTTCTGACTGCTCCATGAGTCTCTCCCCTTTACGGATTTAATGTTACCTGCTCTGGGGCAATTCAAAACAACAGGTTGCAGGGCGGCCCCATTTTGGATTAGACCTTTGCCAAACAGATTATCCTTCCCTGATAAAGAATGCTGAACTGAGAGGCGTCTAGGGGTGTGGGCTCTAACGCTGCCAATATTATCTCTTGCTATGTCTGTATTTCCCTGCTTCCCTTCCAGAAGGCCTCCACATTCTGAAACTCTCAGTCAATGCAGACCTCAAACTACCAACGGAGAACATCTCAGAAGAGTTCCTTTTCTTTCCTAACCTATGTTAATCTTTTTCTTGTAGGACCTTGTCAAAAGCTTCAAGAAATAGCTGATACTACAGTATAACTGAACATCCAAAATGTCCTGTCATTTCCCTTAACAATACCATCCAGTAAGCACATGGTTGGAATCTCAGTGCATGACAAGCAAGAGCTTGAAGCAAATGTCTTGCTACTACCTCCTGAGAGTTATCAATATCCAGCCTACAGCAGTCGGGTCCTCATGGCCCTCTGGCTTCCACCTTCACTCAGCCATTCTGCATTTTCAGATATATTATCTGTGCTCTTCTACTTGCTACAGCTAAATTCAAAAGAATATGTTTAGCTGCAAGTTACAGGAGCTAGGAGAATACCACTGTTTTATTTACTCAACAAAAAATCTGGAGGTTGGGGTCCCCAGGTAAGTTTAGCGTTTCCAGCAAGGAACCAGGCTGTCATCTCAATCAGTCTTGGCCCTTCTCCTCATGGTCTCAGGATGGCCACAGCAGAGTCAGTAGTTGTCCTGACTACGCAAGTCCAAAGGCAGAAAGGAGGGTCACATAAGAGTATTCTCTTTGTGTGCCTCCCTCCTGTGATGAAGAAGGAGAAATCCTTCCCAGAGGCCTAGGGGCATAGTTTTGTTACCCACCTTCAGTTGCAAGGGAGTCTCTCAGTGTCCCTCTTTAGAATGGGAGGAGGGCAAAGGCAGAGGGGATTTGGAGCACTGCCAGGCAGCAGTATTTGCCATGGGATCATGCCTATGATCTTAGTCCTCCAATCTCCAACTTGGAAGTAGATAAACCATCTGTCTTTCCTTCCTGGAGAGTAGCAAGTTACGAATAAATTATGCCAGCAGAGCCCAAAGAGTCCTTAGAACAAAGTACTGTCAATCCAAGGACCTCATTAAATCCATATTAGTTTCTGTTGCTCATTTGATGGCATCTGATTATTCTTTAGAATGGGAAATACTGGCAGGAGAGGAATGACAGAGAAAATTTTCTATATTCACCTTGCTACCTCCTCCTTTATGAGATTGCCCCTGACGGGTACAAAGTTATTTCTGCGGAACTAGTGAGCTACGGATGTAAAAGTCCAGGCAGGGGAGCGATATGTTCTACAAAACTCTTGCTAGAGTACTAAAGAAGGCTACATTATTGATGGACCAAATTTAGCCTCCAGGGAGGAAGCTGGGGAGCTGTTAGGAAACACCATGACTTCATATGCCCTGGTCCACCCTTCTGTACACAACACTATTTGTATCTCAGTATAACATTATCTTTTGAACTTCCTTAATCTCAGGATTCTTAAAAGGGTTTTAAGAAAATTGTATTTCCAGAATATACTTCCTTTGGAAGCAGGCCTGAGTGATGGCTGACTATGAACCCAAAGTCTACACCAGAAAGTTCTCCTGGGTGCCTTGAGGAACCACACACAGCCTTGTCATCATAATTGCATTTACCGCCACAGCCCTGTCAGTTAGCCTCAGCATCCTGTGCTCAAGGTTGGGGATATAGACTCAAACAGCTCATGTTCCCTGACTGCTCCCCACAGTCCTGTCTCCCCATTCCTGATTTCATTCCCCTCCTCAGAGCCTCAGCACTTGGCCAGCCCGACTCAATTGCATCTCATTGACTCAGTTTTTTACTTGCTCCCCATTGCTTAGGGGCACAGCTAGAAACCCTCACCAGCTACTGCAGGCTCCCAAAGACCCATATTCCCTTGGTTGGCCTGCTCAGGCTTCTCAAGTCTGTCATTCTAAGCCAAGAAAAGGGGCCTGATTGTGGATACTACCTAGATCTCAGGGGTTATGTTAAACTTGAACTGGCTTCCTCAGGAGTTTTCTGGATCTGTTTTGTACTTTTTCTAGACTATAGGTAATTCCTCTGCTCCCCTCTGGTCTGGTTCTCAGAGGCGGGAAAGATGTATGCTGCCATGCCAGGGCCATATCAAAGGGATGTCCCCTCCATGGGCTGGTGGTGCTTCTGTCTGGAACACTGACCTGACTTCTGATTTCCAAGATTGCCAGTAGACTCACAGTACCATCCAAACTCAGCTCAGGGCCAGGCACAGTGGCTCATGGCCTGTAATCCTGGGACTTCAGGAGGCCAACGTGGGTAGATCACTTGATACTAGGGGTTTAAGGCCAGCATGGGCAACATAGAAAGACCTTGTCTCTAAGAAGGAAAACAAAAACAAACAAACACTCCTAAATTCTTTTAACTTGAAAACTGTTAATTACAGGATATTTATAACCCAGATGTCAGCTGGAATCCTTTTGACTTTTGAGAATCAAATAACATTGGCTTCAGAGCACAGTGAAAAAATAACAAAAATATGGGTCCTAAAGTCCAGGTCCTATATCCAATATCCAAAATATCCAATATCCAATATCCAAAATTATTCTTACTCATTGTGTGATCTTGTTCAGGGGACCTAATCTGTCCATTGTTGTTGTTGTTGTTTTCACTATAAAATGGATATAATAATACCTGTATAAATTTGGGGTGATGATTTAATGAACTCTTGAAAGTAAAGCATTAAGAACAATGGTAAGCGTACCATGTGGCATCAGCTCTGCCCCATTTTGAGGAAAGGTCCTGTTGGATGAGTATACATTTCTTCTAGTAACTCCTGGCTCTAGATTCCTGCTGCAGCTGAGAGACCAGTCCTGGACTGTCTTACCATCTCTTACCCTCTCATTCCTTTCTGCACTCTGCTTATTTCTGTCTCCTTAGGGTAAAATCCTCAGGGCTTTACCTCTGTGCCAAGAATTCCTAGAACTATATATTCGTAAAGACAGTTCTAGTCATAGGAGGAACTCCAGTTGCACCTTTTTAAATAACAAATTTAAATTGCACATGAACTTTATGGATAACTTGTATATGCTATTGCTGATAACTAATTGTGACAAGCAAAGATTTAAATGGGCACTAATAACAAGGCAACTAACAATTATCGTTAGCATGTTTTACAGTTTGTAAAGCACGTTCAAAGTCTTTATTGTCTCATATTAATGAATTTCCCTTTTCGTTGGTACCTAGAGGGTTTACAAATAAGGGCTTTACCTCTGCACCGAGAATTCCCAGGACTATATAGTCTTAAAGATAGAGAGACTTGTATGAGCCCCCCACACACACACATACCATTGCACACACTAGCGCATCGCTCCCTGCTTTGAGTGGGCTCTGTGATGCTTAAGAAAGACAAGGTCCTTATCAATCCACAGACAACATTATTGGTTCAGTATCTGTTGATCCCAACTCCTGGGCTGAAACACTGACATAACAGGCCACCCCGACAAGATATTATTGCCTCACTCTCTTAGAGGACACACGTATTGGGCTTCTGAAAATTCAAAGAATGGATGGGCTCATCTTCCTCCAGGATTATTGGGTCATTTCTCAGCATGTCTGGAGCCTGAACAGGATTAAGTCCCTGATGAATCACACTCAGTATCCGCAGTTCAAGCAGGAGAAATCTGAAATTTGAACAAAGATTTAAGTACTTCAGAGCACACAGCCTTTCATCTCTGAGGACTAATTCACAGTGTGCATTTTATACATCTTTATAGGGTCATGTCACCATTCCTGGACACTTATTTCTTAGCAAATGGGGGGGTGGAGTGACACTTGTAAGTGAATGCAATCAGTGGAAGAGCTTCCCCTGATTCGAATTTCATTGGGAGAGGCCATAAATATTTTCTGCACAGGTGTTCATATATCCATGTGATGCTTCATTTTGGAGAATGACAATAGCAACTGCGTCATTAAGCAATGGAGAAGCTGATGAGTCTGCTAGCCCAGTAGGGAAGACAAGGATTATCTTGTCAAGTCGGAAAATGGATTTGACATCAGGTGCCTGCTCATTTGTGGGTCCCACACTTCATGGGCTTGAATTAAGCCTGAGGTTGTAACTCAGGGTATCACCACCTTAGGCACCTTACCTTTGCCCGCCACGGTCCCTGCCTTGACTGCGATGGGAAGTTGCTGGAAATCCACATTACCCAGCCCGTTCCAAGTTAACAGCTGTTAGAGACACTTGGTCTCAGGTGTATCCGTGAAGCTCTCGGCCCTGTTACTATTTCTAATGCATTGTGTTGTAATCGTCTCACAGAAGAGGAAAATTATCTTTTGCTTTCTTCATCTTAGATCATGGCTGAGGCCCCCTAGAAAAGACAAAGTAATAAGACAAAAGCACATATATTTACTTAATATAAGTTCTATGTGACTCTGGAACCTGCATAGAGAAACGAAAACCTAAGAAACGGTTAAACCTGAGTATTTTATAGTAGGTGTGATGAGGAGGGGAAAGACATGAGATGGTAGGACAAAGAGGATGAGCGAATGGTAATAAGCTGGGAGAAATTATGGCCTGTTAGTTCAGATGCTTCTCTGGGTCCCTTTGTCTTCACAGATAATGATGTTCCTTTCACCCAGGAGTGAGGAGGGACTTCTCACTGGAAGGTTGTATGACCCGCTTCAGCAGGAAGTGGTCAGGAAATCCTTCCTAGGTTTTATGACCTGCTTCAGGGGAGAGGGTAGAGGAGAGTGACAGTGACCTTCCTGCTTCTGCTGTTTTCGCAAATTGGTTCACTTAATTGTATATAAAACCAGCACATTGTACTCCATGATTGTATTAATGTACACAGCTATGATTTAATAAAAAAAAAAAGAAAAAATATATTATGGGGCAGTGTGTGTCCTGAATTCCAACAATCTGATCACCTTTCAGTCTCCATCATTAGATCAAAAACTCCACGAAGATAGGGACTGTATCCTATTTATACCAGCATCTAACACAACGTCTGGTGACAGTAACTAATCAATATTTACTGACTGAGTAGATGAATAGCCCCACCCTAAGAAGTCAAAGGAATAAATTCTTTTCTGAACCAAGTTGTTCCTCCATGACAATATTCTCCTTCCTAATTTGCTTTGGATCATTTTATGTCTCTTGCATTGCATATAGGTAATAAATATTGAGAATATTTATGCTTTAGTTATACTCTTCCTAAACAGCCATGATAATGAACAATTTTATCATAAACATAAAATCAAAGGTGAAAGACAAATATAACAGCAAGAGTGAAAGGACACCAGGTTTGGTGCAGATGCAGGAATACCCCCTGCTGAGAAGTATGTCTCAGCCTCCTGCTGGGGCAGCTTGAAATGTGGATGATTGAGTTTGTCATGACTAGAGGGAACTGGTGGCTTTTATTGTGTGGGACTCAGGGATGTTAAACATCCAGGAATGCCCTAGTCAATCCCCTATGATGAGGAATCTAGTCAATCCCCTATGATGAGGAAATTTCTGCCCTAACGCCATTAATGCCCCGGGTGGGAGTCACTGTTTATATTGTAAGCTAGTTTAATTTCAGGATATGCTGGTTTCTCTCATCCCTCTACCTTTTTCATTTTGTTCCTTCCTTATTTTCCTCTTTCTTTCTTTTCTGCTTCTCATTATTTACTGTATATCTACTATAGGAAATGCCTGGTGAGACCAGGGAAGATGATCAGACATGGGCTTGCCCTCAGGAATCAAAGTCATGGAAGGAAAAACACGATGTGTGCTTAAAAACCAAGAGAACTGGACAGAAAGTCATAAGTGGAAGGAAAGCAAGGTAAAATGTTATAGGAGATCAGAAGAGGGAGTGATGCCCCTGAGCTTTGCAATGAAATATACCTTGTGAGTCATATCTGATCATGTTTTATAGAGCTGTATAGTAGTTAATAAAAGCCTTTCCTATGTATTTCCTGGCTTACATTAATCCTCACAATAATCCTATAAAGGTCTTTCTTTGCCCTCAGATTTTCTCCTCACTGTTTGTCTGCTCTACTCTGTAGGCCCCACCCCCACCAGCTGCCTTCCATCTGGGTTTGGCCCATGGGAAACCCTGGTGGGAGGTGGGGTCTCCTCCCCTGAGCAGAGATAGCTGCCTCTCCCCGGTGCTTCTTCTCTCACAAGGCAGGCCTCAGTGCCTGGACTCTAGAATCCTGCCTTTTTCTTTCCCACTGAGGGGAAGTAGGGTTTCTACCTCTGAAATTTCTGGCTTACTTCACTGTGCCCTTTTGAGTCTTAGAGTCTCCATCACCTCAGTAAATAATCCTTTCTATTAAATGTCTGAGTTGGAGCTATTTGAAGGGAACTTTGTTTTCCTAATTAGATCCTAAGTAGAAGGAAAACATTATTCTTAGCACTTTAGAGATCAGGAGAGATTTAAATGACTTTCCCAAAGTCAACCAGCCATAAGATGCAAAGCTCAGGTCTGTTTCCTGACTCCAAAGCCAGGCCTTTATCTACTGCCTCCAGTGCCTCCCACAGAGATGATAGCAATGAAAAGGTGATATAAAGACTTTCTTAATACTGTGTCTTAAAAAAAAATGAGACTTTTCCAAGATCATATGAAAACTATACCCGGTTGGAGTTTATTACTATTTTTTCCTCTTGTGTGCTTTTAAATTTGAAGGAGATTTAAGCTTTTGTAATATGACTTTCATTTTGATTGTTTTTGGAAAAAGTTAATAAGGCAGATGCAGAGAAAAGGGAACACTTAGACACTGCTGAGAATGTAAATTAGTACAACCTCTATGGATAACAGTACAGAGATTTTTTTTCAAAGAACTAAAAGTAGAGCTATCATTTGATCTAGCAATCCCACAACTGGGGTTCTACCCAGAGGAAAAGAAATCATTATGTGAAAAAGTCATCTATATTACATGTTTATTGCAGCATAATACACAATTGCAAAGACATGGAATCAGTCTAAGTTTCTATTAACTGAGGAGCAGATAATGAACATATAATATCTGTATGTATATCTTGAAGTACTTACTCAGCCATAAAAAAGGATAAAATAATGTCTTTCACAGCAACTTGGATAGCATTGGTGGCCATTATCCCAAATGAAGTAACTTAGGAATAAAAAAACAAATACTGAATGCTCTCACTTATAAATGAGAACTAAGCTCCAGGTATGTAAGGGTGTGCAGAGTGGGATAGTAAACATTGAAGACTCAGAATAGGGAAGGGTTGGAGGGAGTTGAGTAAAGAAAACCTGCCAATCAGGGGCACATTATTCAGGTGACAGGTACTCTAGAAACCCAGTCATCACCACTATACAATTCATCCATGCAATCAAAAACCACTTATGCTCCTAAATCCATCAAAATACATGTACAAATTTTTACAAAGGAATTCAGTGTCCAAGGTTTAATATGCTATTATGTAGAAAAAATTAAAGGTATGAAGAAATTCTACAGATATTTTGCTTGAGGAAGCTGCAAACAAAGAACACACGTAGCTTTTGCTTTTGACAGCATGAATAAATAGTTTTTTCTCAAAAAAAAAAAATGCAGAATGCCACATGAGTACATATGGATATTGGCTTGACATTTGATAAAGTCGCTCATGATCACCTGGTGGAACAACGCAGGCTGGTACAGTCACACAGATTAGTAAATGATTGGTGTGATATTTTTAAAAAGTCTCCAGAGTACTTTGTGCTGTCATATCTCATGTATTGCTGTGATAATCATGATGACCTCATCCTGGAATGGGGAAAAGTGAAAGTCATATTGAAATGCCTTAGCTCTGGCACAGGGCAGAGTGGCTCACACCTGTAATTCCAGCATTTTGGGAGGCTGAGGTTAGAGGATCCCTTGAGACCAGGAGCTTGAGACCAGCCTGAACAATGCATTGAGATCCTATCTTTACAAACAATTTAAAAATTAGCCAGGCGTGGTGATGTGTGCCGGTAGTCACAGCTACTCAGGAGGTTCAGGTAGCAGGATAGCTTGATCCCAGGAGTGTGAGGTTGCTGTGAGGTAGGCTGACACAACTATATTCTAAACCGGGGCAACAGAATAAGAACCTATCTCAA
This sequence comes from Arctocebus calabarensis, assembly GCA_963573935.1. Taxonomy (NCBI): domain Eukaryota; kingdom Metazoa; phylum Chordata; class Mammalia; order Primates; family Lorisidae; genus Arctocebus; species Arctocebus calabarensis. The sequence goes on from CAUYON010175603.1 coordinate 10,782, forward strand.
AAAAAATGCTTTTAGTTTAGAAAAGTTTTTATAAATATATGAATCAGAGATAACATTTGTCCAGGTTACCATACCCTGGCTATGAGGATGTTTTCATTCTTAAATGTTACTAAATTAATTGTGAAATGTTACTAATGACTAAATCAACCAATTTAACAATTATTATTAAGTCCTGTTTTCCAAAAATGCCTTATGAGAATGGTCTAGTATTGCCAAGGGCCTTGGCGATATCTGCCAGCCAGAGGTGGCCTGGAAAAGAGAGACAGGGAGGAGGGCTTGGTTTGGAGGGGCTGCTTGTTCGGACGAGGCTGTGACTTGACTCTGATTATTTCTCCTAGGGAATAAGCAACTTAAAATGGGAATCCAGAAACATCAAGTCCTGCTCAAAGCGTGGTCACTTACACCACATCTGTTTCAGCTGAATGTATTCTGCCTTGAAAGCAGAGAAGAGAAATAGAAGGAATAGCATTCTGTGATGTTTTTTCCCTCTTTTGTTTGTGAAAGCCTCATTTCCTTTTAAAGTGCATGGTGTTAAATGATGAATTATCTATGTCTTTGAGGTGTTGAGTTTGAACTCTGACAATATTATAAACCAGCAAGACATAACAGACACCTGTGGAGGTAGACACCTTCTACTCTACAATAGAAGAATGCAAATCCCTTCAAATCCACATAGAACATTTCCAAAGATAGAACATATGTTAGATCATAGCATGTATTTGAAATAATTGAAATCACAATTTATGAGTTTACATAGTACATCTCAGTGATTTTGCACTATGAATCTTAGGGGACATTTGGAAAATTGTGGGGTTATTTTGTCAAACATAATGGTTACAGGTAGTTTAGTGCACATTAGTTATTAAGACAGTTCATACAACAAAGTTCATATATCAAACAAAATATATAGCATTCTGTTGTGAATGTCTGACTAAGTCATATTTGAAGTAATCCCTTTGGTCATCTAGTGACCATAGTGATATTTAGCAAGGAGGTATGCAACACTTTGTCTAGGATGAGTTCACAAACTTATTGTTGTACCTATGAAATCAATGTCTACTACAAGATTATGAAGCTTTAACCCATTTTTCTCATTGTGTATCATTTAGGCATTTGATTTATCTTTGAGTTAATATATTTTGAGTAAAAATATGGTGGAAGGTCCAACTTTGTCTTTTTGCATGTGTATCAGCCCATCATTTGTTGAAAAGATTATTAATTCCCCATTGACTAATTTCATTTCATTTATTTACACTTGAATCTATTATTTCCTTCCTCCTGCTTGATTTGGGTTTAATTTGCTTTTCTTTGTCTTGTTTCTCAAGGAAAAAAATCCAGGTTATGGATTTGGTTTCTTTTTGTTGTTGTTGTTGTTGTTTTAAACACAGATCTTTATAGAAGTAGCAATAAATTTCCTTCTAAACACTGTTTTCATAGTCTCCTTTAATTTTTTAATATGTTGTGATTTTGCTTTCATGCAACTCAAAATATTTTCTAATTTCCCTTATGTTTTCTTCTTTATCCCATTGGTTATTCAGGAGTGTGTTGTTTAATTTCTAGACATATAAAACATTCTAAATTTATCTCTGTTACTGACTTTCTGGTGGCCAGAAAACACACAGTGTTATTTTAATTATTTAAAATGTATGTTATGGTTTAACATGTTCTATCTTTGAGAATGTTCTGTACACATTTGAAGGAATTTGCATTCTTCTAGTGTAGGGTAGAGTATTCTATGGGTGTCTGTTAAGTTTTGTTGGCTTATCATTTTGTTCATAATTTCTATTTCCATGTTGATCTTCAATCTAGTTGTTCTGTCCATAATTAACAGTGAAGCATTGAAGTTGAAGTCTCCAACTATTATTGATGAATTGCCTATTTCTCTCTTCAATTTTATTAGCTTTTACTTAATGTAATTTGTTGCTCTGTTGTTAAGTACACATATGTTTATAATAGTTGCATCTTCTTAATAGATTGAACTTTTCATCATTATAAAATGTCTTTCTTTGTCTCTAGTGATTTTTCTCTTAAAGTATTTTTTCTGATATTAATATAGCCATGTTCGCTCTCTTTTAATATTATTTTCATTATATATTGTTTCTCATCATTTTACTTTCCAATTTTGTTCAAATTTAAAATCTATCTCTTATAGACAATATGTGATTAAATCATGTTTTTATTAAAAATATGCATTATGTGAATCTTTTTCTTTCAATTTCAAAGTTCAAAGAATTTAGATTTAATGTAATTTACTGATAAATTGGAAGTCATTTTGCCATTTGTTTTTCATATCTCAAGTCTTTTTGTTTCTCTATTTCTGTATTATTGCCTTCTTTGTATTATAGAGATATATTCTAGTATATCTTTTCTTTCCTTTTTTTTTTTTTCTTAACAGACAGAGTCTAGCTTTGTTACCCAGGTTGGAGTGCAGTGGTGCAATTGTAGCTCATGGCAGCCTCAAACTCCTGGGCTAAAGAGATCCTCCTATCTTGGTCTCCCAAAGCACTGAGATTATAGGTATAATAATATAGGCCACTGTGCCTAGTTTCCTCTAAAATTGTATCATTTTAACTCTCTTATTTATTTTACTACATATATTCTGAGTTATTGTCTTAATGGTTGCCCTATGGAATAACACTTTAATCTATAGCAATCTAGTTTGAGTTAATGTCATATTAATTTCTCAAAATATAATAAGCAGATGTTATTATTGTTTTGTTTTCCAGAAAGTCAACAACAAAATGCCTTGAATATGAAAAAACACTGTGGTCATGACCTTTGTTCTTGATAGGTATGCTTTTGCTTTGACTGAACCACTTTCACCTCTTGGTAACCATTGCTTTGATTGTGCTTTGTCTTCAGAATCATAGCAGTAAAGTCATGTTTCTTCAAATTCTTCAAAGAAATGCTTTAGGCACTTGATCCCACTAATTTAAAATTTCCAGTGAAAGCTCTACTGTTGTCTATAGCTGATGTAGGTGCAATAGTTTTGGCACCCACAGAGTGAAAAGTTTGCTCAGAATTGTGTGAGCTGAACCAGTTGGTGTTGGCTATTGTTTCTGCTGTTAATCACTGGTCCTTTTCAATTAGAGCACAAACAAAAATTTTACTCACACATTTATATGAATAGTCTGCCTCTGTGGGCTTTGTGTTCAACATCATTTCATCTATCTTCAAATGTATTATCCATTTGTAAACTGCTGATGCTGGGCGGTGAATTTTCCCCATAAATTTTTCATAAAGAATCAATAGTTGCACTGCTCTTCCATCCAGGCTTCACAACAAATTTGAGATTTGTTCTTGGTTCAATCTTAGCAGAATTTATATTGTTATGATGAGTTTTTTTTTTTTCAAACTGATCTCTTATTCTTTTAGTTCCTCAAACTAGATCTTGTTCAGACACGTTATAATGAATCATCACTAGTTAATTTTGGTGCAAAAAAAATTATGATTCATGCATAGTTTTTTCATAATCATTTTCTATGAACTTTTTGAAGATCCCATGTGTGATATATCTCTCCATTTATTTTTAAATTCTGTAACTTCTCTCAGTAATGTTTTATAGTTTTCTATGTGGAGGTCTTTCATAACTTTTGTTAGATTTTCTTCAAAGATATTTAATCCTTCTGGATGTTATTGCAAATGGAATCTCTTTTTAAAGTTTATTTTTCTAACACTTTTGCTGGTATAAAGAAATGCAATTGGTTGGCATATTTACTATAAACTAGTAAACTTAGTATAAATTTTAATAATATGTAGGTCATTTTGAACTTACCTTCTGAAAAAAAAAGACAGAAAAGAAATTTTAAAAGTTTGTTTTATTCTTTTTCTACAATCTTTACAAATTTATTTCATTTGGCTTCATTGTACTGGCTAAATCTTTTTACCACATGAATATAAAGGGTGATAGCAAGCATTCTTAGTTCATTTCAAATCTCAGAGCAAAATCTTTTAATGATTTACTATTAACTGTGATGATTGCTGTAGGTTTTGGTATATATTCTTTATAAAGAATATTCCTTTCTTTTTGTTAAATTTTTTTTATTTTGTTGTTTTCTTTTATTGGTTTTCTTTTGTTTTTATTCACTTCTCCAGATCTTAGTCATTTATTTTCACAGTCCTTGAGAGAAAAAAGTCATAAAAAGCTTATTTTATCTTTATAACAAAGAAGGACATAGGCATAGTATACTTTAAGCCTACCAGTTCAAATAATGAGTTACAATATAGTCCATAATGAAAAATTATGACTATACTAATTTTAAATTTGATTATTAAAGAGCACCAGGATTTTATAATATAAAAGAGTTCATTCTGGAGCTCCCAAATTGGTGATTAGCCAGGTAAATCTGAGATAGTTTTGTCTGATCCATGAATCTATGACAAAATCTAGATGAAAATTTAAAAAAAAATTTTGAATTAAACAAGAAAAGTAACAAAATCTACTAAAAGCTCTGGGGTAGGACCAAAACAGTGCTAAGAGGAAAGTACATAGCACTGTTTATATCAAAAAGACAGAAAGATCACAAACTAGCAATTTAATGTCACATTTCAAGGAACTAGGAAGAAAAGGCCAAACCAAACCCAAAGCTAACAGAAGAAAAGAAATAACAAATATAAGAGGAGAACTAAATGACATGGACCCCACCCCATCCCCAGAAAAACAATACAAAGAATTAAGGAAATACAAGCTAGTTCTTTGAAAAGATAAGCAAAATTGATACAATGCTAGCTAGATTAAACCACTATAAAAGATAAATAATTCAAGTAAACTAAATCCAAAATGAAAATGTAGACATTACAACTAATACCACAGAAATACAAAATACTTGAGACTTCTCAGAAAAAATACTTGAGACTTCTCAGAAAACCTCTATGCACATAAACTAGAAAATCTAAAGGAAATGAATACATTTTTGGAAGCACAAAACTAGCATCCTTTAATCAGGAAGAAATAGAAAACCTAAACAGATCAATAGTGAGTAATGAGATTGAAAAAGAAATAAAAATTCTCTCAACAGGCCAAGGAACCCATACACCTATATATACCCTGAGACTAAAGGCCTAAAGGAGGAGATGGGAAAGACTGGGAGAGAAACGGAGAGAGCTTCTTTCTCCCCACTAGAATTCTCTCCCTCTACCAGGAGCCTTAGTGTTTTCTGTATTCTTTTCTGTGAATAAATTCTGTCTTACCAAAATAAATAAATAAATAAATAAATAAATAAATAAATAAATAAAGGAAAAAACAAACAAACAAAAATCTCGCAACATAGAAAAGCCCAGAACCAGGTGGACTCATAGCCAAATTCTACCAGTCCTACAAAGAAGAACTGATACTCTTCCTACTGAAACATTCCATAATATTGAGAAGGCAGGAACCCTTTCGAACTCATTTTATGAAGCCTGTTTCACTCCAATACTAAATCCAGGGAAAGACACAACAAAAGAAAACTACAGAAGGATTTCCCTTATGAACATGGATGCAAAAGGCCTCAATAAAATACTAGAAAACCAAATCTAACAGCATATCAAAAAGATAATTCACCAAGATCAAATGTGTTTTATCCATGGAATCCAAGTGTGGCTCAACATAGGCAAATTGATAAATGTGATTCACTACATAAACAGAATTTTAAGAAAATCACCTCGACAGAAGCAGAAAAAACATTTGATAAAATGCTATACCACATTATTGTAAAAACCTTCAAGAAACTAGGCATAGAAAACATGACCTCAAAATAATAAAAGATATATATGAGACATTCACAGTCAACTTCATAATGAGTGGGGAAAAGTTGAAAGCATCCTCCCTAAGAACTGTAACAAAACAAGGACATTCACTGTCACCACTTCTATTTAACAAAGTACTGGAGGTCCTAGCCAGAGTAGACAGGCAAGAGATAGAAATAGAGTATCCAAATTAGAAAAGAGGAGATCAAACTCTCCATGTTTGCAAATGACATGACCTTGTATCTAGAAATTCCTGAGTCTCTTCCAAAAGTTTCCTAGGATGGATAAATAAATCCAGTAAAGTCTCAGGTTACAAAATGAATGTACACAAATCAGTAGCATTTCTATACACTAATAACCTCAATCTGAGAGTCAAATCAAGAACTCAATACCACTTACAAAAGCTGTAAAGAAAATAAAATACTCAAAAACATATTTGAGCAAGGAGATGAAAGATCTGTACAAGGAAAACTAGAAAACACTGATGAAAGAAATCACAGATGACACAAACAAATGGAAAAATATCTCATGCTCATGGATTGGAAGAATCAGTACTGTGAAAATGTCCACATTATTCAAAGGGATTTACGGATTCAATGCAATTTCAACCAAAATTCCAATATTGTTTTTCATACAATTAGAAAAAAAAGTCCTAAATTTCATATGTAACCAAAAAGGAGCCTGAATAGTCAAATAAATTTTAAGCAAAAAAGAACAAATGCAGTACCAGTGCTTCAAATTATACTATATGGCTGTAGTAACCAAAACAGCGTGGCACTATTATAAAGGTAGACACATAGATCAATAGAACAGTATGGAGAAAAAAGAAGTGAAATCATATACTTACGATCAATAGGTTTTCAGCAAAGCAGACAAAAACATAAACTGGAGAAAGAATGCCCTATTCAACAAATGGTGCTGGGAAAATTGGACAGTCATATGCAGAACGAAACTTGATCCCTGTCTCTTAACATATACAAAAATTAACTCAATATAGATTAAAGATTTAAATATAAGACACAAAACCATACAAATTCTATAAGAAAACCTAGGAAAAACTCTTCTGGGCATTGACCAGAACCATGTATGACTGAGACACCAAATGTAAATACATCAGAAACAAAAATTAATAAATAGGATTTAATTAAACTATGAAGCTTATGCACAGCAAAGGAAATAATCAACAGAATAAATAGACAACCTACATAATAAGAGAAAATATTTGCAAACTACACATCTGAAACAAAGGACAAGGAACTAGAACTCAAATCAATAAGAAAAAAAAAATCAGAAAGTGGGGAAAAAGATAAAAGACATACAGAGACTTTTTTCCAAAGAAGATAGACAAACGGTTAATAAACATAAGAAAAAAATGCTCAATACTACAAATCATAAGGGAAATGCAAATTAAAATCACGGTGAGATACCATTTTATGCTGTCCGAATGGCCATTATTAAGTTAAAAAATGATAGATGTTGGCACAGATATGGTGAAAAGAGAATACATGCACTGCTGGTGGGAATGTAAATTAGTACAACTTTTTTGGAAAGCAGTATGAAGATTTTTGAAAGAACTGTCAATAAAAGTATCTATCATTTGATCCAGCAATCCCACTACTGGCTATGTTTCCAATGGAAAAAAGTCATTATATCAAAAAGACATTGGCAGTCATATATATTTATTGCAGCACAATTCATAATCACAAAGATATGGAATCAACCTAAGTATCCATCAAGTGATGTGTGTATTAAAAAATGTGGTATACATAATTGTTCTATCAATTATTGAGAGAGTTATGTTCTAGTCTCTCCTTAAACTATAATTTTTTTACATATCTTTTTACTTCTGTTATTTTTGCTTTATATACTTGCATACAAAGACAGATTAGGTATATAAAATTTTAGAATTATATGTGATCCTGATAGATTGACCATTTTATCTTGTGAAACATCCTTGTTTCCTTCTGGTGATTGATCTTGCCTCAATGTTTACTTTTTGATACTATTAGTTATAGCAGCTAATTCTTTGTTTACAACTAAAATGTCCTGTCTTTTCTATTCTTATTTTTAATATTTAAAACCTACTTCTTATCAGCAGCATAAGGATGATTTCTATTTATTGACTGATTGTTTTTGGAGATAAGATCACTCTCTGTCACACATGCTAGAGTGCAATGGCATCATTGTATCTCCTTGCAACTGCAAGTTTATGTGCTCAAAGAATCCTCCTGTCTTGGCCTCCCAAGAGCTGGAACTACAGGTGTGGGCCATCATGTCCAGCTAATTTCTTTTTAAGTTTTTTGTAAAGAGGGAAGTCTTCCTATTTTGCTCAGGCTTGTCTTGAACTCCTAGCCTCAAATGAACCTCCCGCCTTGGCCTCTCAAAATGCTAGGATTATAGTTATGAGCCACCATGCCCAGCCCATTTTTTAATCCAATTTACAAATCTTTCATTTCAGTATTTAGTATAGATGTATTTATGGATATGTTTCTTTTTTTTATTTTATATAAAAACTCTACAGAGTTCATGACAATTTATTACAAGAAACATTTCATCTAGGAGTGATTTCTAAGGCAACATCTTGAGGTTCCATAAACACAGAACCTTCTGTCTCAGAAGGGATTTCAATAAGAGAACCAGAATCCTCTATTTCCAAGTGCACTGGCTTCTTCTGTTCATAACTCAGGTGTGAAATGTCTTTCATTTAAATCTCTGGTTCTTCCAACTCCAAAGGTTTATCTGGGGCTGAAGCTACCACTTCTTCATCTTCATGTTAAAAACTACAAATCATATTGGGTCTATAGGAGAAATCATTATCCTTGATTTGTAGCCATTCCACTCCACCTATGTTTTCTTCTCCTTACTTCTTTTCTGTCAGAAGAGTTCTTGTCATGCTGAGCTTCTTCATTGTATGGCATTTATATTTTAGAACTGTTTTGTTACTGCCTTCTGCATCCACATGTTCAACATTTTCTTCAAATACAACACAAGTCCCAAGAGTATTGAGCCACAGGCACTGCCCAATGTTGCAAACTTCTTATGAGAATCTCATTCCTGATGATCTGAGGTGGACAGGTAATGTGCCTGAATTATCCCAAAAAAAGATTGGAGACGCTGATCTGACATCCTCCTACCTACATACTCCCCAGCAAAGACATAGCTGTCCACTTGAAGAATGGGCCTCTCAGTGTCAATCCCCAAAATCTTGCATTTATTTTCACATTTTGAGAGAAAGTCTGAATCAATAATTCCTGACAATTCCACCAGAACCAGCTGCTCCTCTTCTTCCTCCTCTTCTGTGTCCTCGGGACTCCACTCCACCGCCGCTGTCATGGCCCGCACCTCCTCCCCGCCTTTGGGTCCGGATATGTTTCAATAAAGGCTATTTTCCCACTTGCTATGTCTCTTTTTCTTTTATTAAATTATCTTAACCTTTATTGGGACTTTTGAATTAATAATTTTTCATCATTCAAATATCCTGTCTTAATATTTATGTGTTTTTATTATTTTAGCAGTCATCTTAAATTCTTGACTTATTAAAATAAAATAAATTATTGCCTTTACCTCCCCCCAATAATAAGGTAAGGTTTTTCGTGTATTTTATACCTAGTTACCCATCCCATCATATAGAATCAATTTTCTCTTACATTTTATCCATGTTTTCATCAGTTCTCTTGGTGATTATTACTTCAGCATTTACTTGCTTCAATGATAGGTCATGTTTCTTCAGCCTAAAGGACATTCTTCACTGTTTCAATGTTTCATTTAGTGTAAATCTGCTATGGTGATTTTTTTCCTTAATTTTGTTTGATTGAAAATGTCTTTACCTTTTTTTTTTTCGTTTTTACAATGAGAATTTATCATCCTGCCTTTATAATTTCTTCCTTGTTTTAGTTTCAAAACGTGAAGTATGGTGTTTTCTAGGTAGAGTTTCCATGTATCTTTCTTGTAGCTCATGGAACTTCTTGAATGTATCAAATAATATCCTTTGGAATATTCACCATCATTATTTCTTCAGTTGTTACTTATGGTCTATTTTCTCCCTCTGGAACTCCTATAGTAGGTCTGGTAGACTTTACTATCTCATATAATTCTTAAGCACTTTCCTATATTTTCCACATTTTTGTACCTTTGGCTCAGACAATACATTTTATTCTAACCTATATTCTAGTTTACTAAACAGCTTTTTTTTTTTTTTTGCAGTTTTTGGCTGGGGCCAGGTTTGAACCTGACACCTCCCGTATATGGGGCCAGCACCCTAGTCCTTGAGCCATAGGCACTGCCCTTTTACTAAACATCTTTAAAACTAAATCTAATTGGCTTTTAGATTCTTCCATTGATGGATTTTTTAAACAACTTTATTGAGACATAATCCACCGTACAATTCACCATTTTAAAGTGTACAATTTAATGGGTTTTTGTGTGTTCACTGTGTATTCATCACTGCAGTTATTTTTAAAACATCTTTATTGCTACCCCAAATAAACCCTGCCACCCTGCACCCCTTAGCTATCACCTCGAAACCTCCCCTCATGCTCCCCCCGCCCCCTGGGCAACCACTAGGCTACTATCTGTCTCTATAGATTTTCTTGTTTTTGAAACATCTTACATAAAAGAAATCACACAGATTTTTTGCATCTGGCTTCTTATAGTTAGCACGATTTTCAAGACTGATCCATATTGCACCATGTTTCAGTACTTCATTTCTTTTTATTTCTGAATAATATCACATTGTATAAATGTACCATGTTTTATTTATTCATTTATCTACTTATGGACATTTGGGTTTTTTCCTATCTGTTGAGTTTTAAATTTTGCTTATTGTTTTCAGTTTTAGAATGTTAATTTGATTCTTTTTTATATTTTATAATTCAAACTCTACCTTATTAATTTCTCAAATGTATCAATCTAGGTTTTATATCTACAATATGTGTATTGTGTTTGTTCTCTCTGTTTCTATTATCTTCTTTTTAATTTTTTTTCTCTTTAGTCTTACTTGTTTGTATATCTTCTTTTAAAAAAAAATGAATATCAGCTATTTTGCATGAAAGATGGTAGAATTAATTTGTGCCTTTGGATTACTCTATCTTCCCCTAGAAAGGATTGACTTTGCCTCTGGAAGGCATTTAGGCCAAGGAGCTGATCACCTTAATCCACTCAAGCTTAAAGGTTTGTGAGGTGTGGTTCATGTGAGGAACCTCATTCCTTAGGCTTCCAATCCTGAAATCCCAGGTGTTTACCAGGGTCCTCCATTCTCAGTGATTTGCAAGTTTTGATCCCCTAGCCTAAATTTAAAGCTCTTCTCTGTTTTTCAGCCTCTTAGCTGCCACTTTCACTTTCAGCATCAGTAATAGCGATAGTATAAGAAATTGCCTTAATTTGTGGGTTTATGTCTTTGAAATTTTCTCCTTTTCTATATCTTTGCCCCCAAAGTCCCATTTTATTTACAAATATTTCTTTAAATTATTTTTTCAGTTTTAATTTTTTAAATTTCAAAATACATAAGGAGGTATAGGTGATTTTGTGACATGGACATCATGTATAGGCTTAAGTCAGTGCTTTTGGTGAGCCCATCACTAGAAAAGTGTTCCCTGTAGTGCTATCTGGATGTGTATGTGTGTGTAACGTAGACATATCATATTTTCTTTATCTACTCAAGAATTGAACAGCACTTGATTTCACATCTTTGCAATCATGAATTGTGCTGCAATAAACATTTGAGTGCAGTATCTTTTTGGTTAAATAACTTCATTTTCTTTGCATACATAACCAGCAGTGGTATTGCTGGATTTTTTTTTGTTTTTTTGTTTTTTTGAGACAGAGTCTCATTTTGTCACTCTTGGTAGAGTGCCACGGAGTCACAGCTCACCACAACCTCCAGCCCTGGGCTTAGATGATTCTCTTTCCTCAGCCTCCCGAGTAGCTGGGACTACAGGCGCCTGCCATAACGCTTGGCCATTTTTTTGTTACACTTTGGCTGGGGCAGGGTTCCAACCCGCCACCCTCAGTATATGGGGCCGGCGCCCTACTCACTGAGCCACAGGCACTGCCCAGTATTGCTGGATTGAATGATAGGTCTACTTTTATTTCTTTGAGGAATCTCATAGAGGGCATACTAATTTGCAGGCCTATCAACAGTATATAAATATTCCCATCTCTCTGCATTCATGCCCTTATCTATTGCTTTTTTGACTTTTTAATAATGGTAATTCTGACAGGGGTAAGGTAAGCTTTATTCGGAACCAAAAGAGAATCCAAATACCCCAAATTATCTTAAGTTAAAAAAAAAAATCTGGAGGCATCACATTACCTGACTTCAAATTATACTATAAGGCTGTAATAACCAAAAAAGCATGGTACTCATACATTTATAAGACATATATGTAGACAGACATGCATATATTAGTCTGAGTAGAGACATAGACCAATGGAACAGAATGGAAAACCCTGAAATGAAATCAAATACCTACAACCAACTAATCTTTGACAAAGCAGACAACAACATACACTAGGGAAAGGGCGCCCTATTTAATAAACAGTGCTGGGAAAACTGAATAGCCACATGTAGAAGAATGAGGCAGGATTTCTCTCTCACCATATATAAAAATTAATTCAAGATGGGTTAAAGGCTTAAATGCAAGGCATGAATCCACAAAAATCCTAGGAGAAATGCAGGAAAAACTCTTTTAGACATTGGTATAGGCAAAGAATTTATGACTAAGACTCCAAAGGCAAATATAGCAATAACAACAATAAAGAAATAGGACTTAATTAAATTACAAAGCTTCTGCTGGCAAAGTGAACAGACAACCTACAGAATGGGAGAAAATATCCACAAACTATACATCTGACAGAGGACGAATATCCAGAATCTACAAAGTACTCAAACAAATCAGCAAGAAAACACACACATACACACATACATCAAAAGTGGGTAAATGACAAGAACAGAAATTTTTCAAAAGAAGATAGAAAAATGGCCAACAAAGAAAAAGATGCTTGACATCACTAATTATCAGAGAAATGCAAATTAAAACTACAGTGAGATACCATCTTATCCCTATCAAAATATTTCTTTTTAATACATGTATATTTTATCTCACATCTCTAGTTATTCACAGACAAAAGGTTTCTGAAACAATCTAGTCAGCTAATTCTGGAAGCAGAAGTCTATCCACAAATTTGTTAAGAATCAGTCCTTTCAAGGATATGGTATAGCAAGCATTCTTATACATAGCTGATTAAAAGGAATTTTGTACCTCTTTCTAAAATATAGTGTGTAAAAAACAAATAAAAATAAAATGTAGTGTGTCAGTTAGCCCACGGCCTTAAACAAATTATACCCTTTGACACAGCTATTCTAATTATGTGAATAAATCAGAAAGATATTATTAAAGATAAAGAAAATATATTTAAGGCTGGACACAGTGGCTCATGCCTGTAATTCTAGCACTCTGGGAGACCAAGGTGGGTGGATTGCTTGAGCTCATGAGTTTGAGACCAGCCTGAGCACAAAGTGAGACCCTGTCTCTACTAAAAATAGGAAAACTGAGGCAGGAGGATAGCTTCACCCCAAGAGTTGGAGGTTGCTGTGAGCTATGACGGCATAGTACTCTACCTAGGGTAACAACTTGAGACTCTGTCTCAAAAAAAAAAAAAAAAGAGAGAGAGAGAGAAGTTCAAAACCAGCCTGGGAAAGATAGAAAGATCCCATCTCTATACAAAATATAAAATTAGCCAGATATGGTGGCATGCACCCTTAATCCTAAGCTACTTAGGATCACTTGATTGCTCTGTCTCAAAAAAAAAAAAAAATACAATTATATATAAGGATATTCCATACAATGTTTTTTAAACTCTGAATTTATTGGTAAGACACTGTACAACTTTCAATAGAGAACATTTTTTATAAATTAAATATTAATAATAATAGAATTACGATAAATCTGTAAAATAGAATAATATGTGGTAATTCAAAATTAAAAAGTATTCATCTAGAAGAAAAGATATAAAAGGTAAACAATATTATACTTTTTATTTATCATGATTCCAGTTTTAAAAAAAGGTTATGTCTTCAGAGAAAATGCTAGAAAGATATAAAACGATTTTTAATGTGCTTAAGAATGAAAGGTGAGGCCAGGAGTGGTGGTTCATGCTTGTAATCCTAACACTCTGGAGGCTGAGGTGGGTGGATTGCTTGAGCTCAGGGGTTCGAGACTAAGCAAGAGTGAGACTCTGTCTCTACTAAAAATAGAAGAAAACTACCTGGGCGTTGTGGTAGGTGCCTGCAGTCCCAGGCACTCTGGAGGCTGAGGCAAGAGGGGGAATAACTTGAGCCCAGGTATTTGAGGTTGCGGTGAGCTATGACTCCAAGACACTATCCAAGGCACCAGGGCATCAATCAGTTACCTGATTGATTACACAGCATCGCCATCTGGGATGTTTTATTTCACATTCTTAAATTAACCTTTAACATGACCTCGGTTTTCTTTGAAATGTTGATTCATTTTCTACCCACCCCACCAACACTTCCTTTTCTTTCCCAGCTTAATTTCTGATAATTATCAACCTCAGTTTATTTATAGCTTCAGAGATGGATGGCATGGGAACTATTCGATGGTTTCCATTTCACATCTTGGGTAGCACTTTTGCTTATATGTGGAGGACCCTGAATTCATCTCTAATTCAGTAAAATGGTCTGTGTTTGTATTTATACTTTGGTTTTAAAGAGTAAGGTCTTCTTGATATAGCTAGAGGGTCTTGCTACCCTGAACTCTTGCTCAAAAGCACATTTCAATTTTATTTTAAAGCTTTTTTTTATATGTATCCCCCTAAAGCACCTTAGCTGAAAATCAAATTTTATTTTAGAGTTTTATACAGACCAATGTCTCTTTCTTGCTTCCTGTACACCAATAAAATTGTGTATTTCAATTTACCCTCAATCTGCCTATGTTTAAAATATAAAGCCAAAGTTAAGGGCTTTCACTGCTAGCAACCCTACCTGGACATCTCCATTTCTAGATAAATCCCTTTACAGAGAATTTTTTATTGGCCCTATAGCTCAATTCTGCCACACATTTTAGCTTATTCTATTAATCCTTAGCTGCAAAAATATCACAATCACTCTTGAGCTAAAGGTCGCTTTAGCGTTTTAATTTTCTGAGCCTTGTGGTGTTCTGTGGGCCAGCTTGGTGGCTGGTACTCACCTCTTCACCCTTGTCCCTCAACCTGGTGTCTCTGGGTTGGGGAGGAGATTCTTGGAACCATGTAGACCAAGAGGCTTTAGCACTGACCACCTGCTAGCCCCTTGGCTTGACTTAAAATCTCTTGATGGTTAAGGAGAGTGAGGCCTGTGGGAAGGTAGTGCATCCCCTGGCCATTTCTGGCAGGGCTCTGACTGAGGTCTCATCCTGGAGGAATAACCTCAGCTGCCTTCCCTGGGGCCAGGGGGTTCCAGGTCTGAGTGGCCTTCCTCTGTAGGGTGGGGGGATACAAGGTGTCCTGCTACTTTCTTTGGTGTTATTCCTCAAGTCCTGGGGTCCCACACCCGCTCACCTTCTCACCACCCTTTGCTCTCCTTTGGTGCCTGTTGCACCATCTGCAGGTTTTCTGGTGTGCTTACGGGGAGGAGCTGGGGAGATGGCTCCACACCATATTGTCCAGACCAGCTATTTTTAACTGTATAAAGGGTTTCTTTTATTAAGACTTTTTATTTATAAAACGATGTTCTACATTCAGAGACCATATGTGATTTTCATGCCAGAAGAATTCCAGGATTTATTCTCTGCTCATATACAAAGACAGTGATTGGGTTGAAATGCCAGAGAACCCACAGAAAACTGTCACTGAGCAATGGGCTGACTGCCTGATGTGCACAGAAGCTGATATGTGTACTATGGCCTGGGCTTCTGAGAAAAGAAGATTTATTGTGTGTTGATTAAGGATGGGGGCAATGCTCAAATTTGTTTCCCTGAGCTGGAGTCTGGGGGTAGGTTTATACTCAGAGGGTACAAAGAGGGAAGTAGGAAAATGCAACAAGGTATGATCTGATTGGGGTGTGCAAAGAGACAGCACTGGCTCCTTGGCTTAGAAGTGTCTAGTGTAGTGGAACAGGGCACCCTCACTCCTTAATTTGGTTCCCAGCCATCAATCCAAGTACTTAGGTTCTGCTTGTGATTGACAAGCTCCAATGCCTGGGCGGACAATGCTGAAGAGGAATGAGCTCTGGGGTCACAAACAAGGCACACTTTGTTCATCTGGGCATGCTCAGGCTACATAACTTGCAACTCAGGGGTTTGTGTCAATGGGAAAGCAAGCAACTCATCATTTTGTTAAATTTTGTTACTAACAAAGTTGAACCAGATTGAACTGTGGTTCCAATACTGTCTGGAACAACTCTTCAAATGACACTCAGGCTCTCTCAGGCCTTGGCTCCAGGCTTCATACTGATGCTCAGCCCTTACCATCATACTCGGATGAGCTGGGTAGAATGCATGGCGTGTTGGAAATTAGGGCCTGGGGAACCTGTGTCATGCTCCGTTCTTCCCTTGAATGGTAAACAGGGAAACAGACTGACCGCCCAGTCTGGGATCTTTATTGCTTGGAAGATTTTGCCTCCCAACAGATACTTGGCTACATTCAGAATTTTATCATCAAAGCAGCAAACTCGAGTTAAGGCTGGATGTTACCTGTGGACTTTAGGAATGTTTGGTGGCTTCTGGAGAACTGACAGAGCACAACTGGAAGCCTGAGGCATCTCCTGGGAAGGAACTTCAGCCAAGTCCACTGTGGGAGTTCAGTCAGAGGCGAGTCTGGTTCTTTTCTCTTTCCTGCACATCCCATATCTACACCATCCACAAATCTGCCAACACCACCGTTTAATATATCCAGAATCCACTAGCTTGTCATTGTCTCTATCACTACTCTTCAGCAAGCCGGGATTACGTGATCAAGGCTCGGTGGACAACTGCACTGGCCACTATCTGACATCCCCTCCAGAGGTAACAACCAACCTTAACTTGAGATTGCTTAGCTCGATAGTTTCTTTACCCGAGAAATGTAAGTCAGATCATGAAACTCTCGTGTTTAAATCTGTCCAGCGATGTCCATCTCCTTCAGGGTCCAATCAGAGCTCTGCAGTGGCCTAGAGTACCCGCTATGGTCCAGCCCTGACATGCACTTCGCTGACCTCACTTGCTCCTTCTCCCCACCCTGTTCTTTCTTCTCCAGCAGCGTCTGTTCTCAGTCATGCCAAGCACTCTCCCACCTCTACACTTTTCCACCTGAATCCCCTCAGCCTGCAATGCCCTCCCCTCACCACCTACATGGCTCATTCTTCAACTGCTCAAATGACCCTCTGTCAGGCCAGTTTTTTGCTAACCACTCAATACAAAATACTTCCTCCACTCCTGGGTAGCTCTTAATCCCCTTACCCTGCTCTATTTTTCTTCATGGCACTTGGCTTCACCTGACGTAGACAGGTATCTCTCTACT
The DNA here is from genome assembly GCA_963573935.1 of Arctocebus calabarensis. Taxonomy (NCBI): domain Eukaryota; kingdom Metazoa; phylum Chordata; class Mammalia; order Primates; family Lorisidae; genus Arctocebus; species Arctocebus calabarensis. The sequence continues at coordinate 28,002 of CAUYON010175603.1, forward strand.
TAGTCCTTCTGAAGTTTGGCGTGTGATGGTCAGCCACAGTTGAACAAATGAATGAATTAATGGAGAGAACCATATATCTCTTCAAAGTGATACTCAACAACCTCTCATAAAAACTCATCAGAAAGAAATAAGGTCCACAAGGGTTTTAACCCGTAGCTGAGAAGAGTAAATTCTGAAGCTTAAGCAGTGACTATCTTTAGGCCCAGTATCCACTGGACACATTTCTGAGCTCTGGAAAATGTTGAGATTGTAGCTGAAATCAGAACGATTCATTTCCTGAAATGTAAAATGTGGGTGCAGAAATGACACTGCTGTGGGGCTGTCAAATAGGGGAGACAGTTGTGCTCCCCTTTCAGTATGCGTTAGTTTTGTATCCTGTGCAACACAATACCAAACATCCATTCGTTATCTCACAGTTCTGTGAGCCAGAAGTCCAGGAAGGCCTGACTGTGTTCTCTGCTTACGGTGTCTTGGGCTGAAATCCCGGAGTCAGTTGGACTGGACTCTTGTCCAGAGGCGCTATGGAAAAATCCACTCACTCAGGTTGTTGGCAGAATTCAGTTCCCTGCAACTGTAGGACTAAGGTGCCCATTTTCTTTCTGACTATCATATGGGAGCCCCTTTCAGCTTCTAGAGGGCACCTCCATGTCTCCCCACACCTTCAAGCCACCCAAAGCCCCTGACATCTTCCTTGTGCTTTGAGTTTCTCTGACTTCTCCCTGTGCCATGAACTGAAGGAAACTCTGATTTAAAGGGCTCCTTAGGTTTACATTAAACCTACCCAGATAATTTTCCTTTTGCCAAATAAGGTAACATAATCACAGGACTGATAGATAGGTCATTATATTTATAGATTACACTCACACTCATAAGGCAGAAGCCACTGGGAGTCATTCATGGAATTCTATGTAACACATCCAGTTCACCACACACCACAGCACAGCTTGGCACTGAGGGAGTCCCTGGAACCAAAGTGACACCTGATGGAGAAGCAGTGGTCCCAGTGCACCTGCAAGACTATCAGGGGACTAGTAAGGACTGTTCTGTCCCAGGGAATATTGAGTGGACCTGGGATACTTCTGAGAGCAGCAGGACCCTTTAAGCCTGGGAGGCCAGTGACACTTGCCAAAGTTAATTTGTTTATGGGCTTATAACAGCAACCCTGTAGAGAGCTATAGAAAGACTTGAGATATAAGGAACTTCTAGGCCAGGTGTGGTGGCTCCCACATATAATCCTAGCCCTTTGGCAGTCTGAAGAAGGAGGATCCCTTGAGGCCAGTGGTTTGAGACCAGCCTGAGCAATAGAGCAAGATCCCATCTCTGCAAAAAATTAAAAAATTAGCCAGGTGTGGTGACATGTGCCTGTATTTCTAGCTACTCATGGGGCTGAGGCAGCAGGATCATTTGAGCCCAGGAGTTCAAGGTTACAGTGAATTATAATTGTATCACTGCACTCCAGCCTGGGAAACAGAAGCCTCCTCTGCGCGGCCCCCGCCCCCCACACACACATAATTTCCAAAGAGTAAGCGATCCTGCAGCAACATAGGGGACCACAAACTAATCACGTGTGAGTTATGGTATGTATTCAGGTCGTGTGAGTTATGGTATGTATTCAGGTGACCAGGTTTGTGTGCCTAGGGTAGCAAGAACTGGGGAAATTTCCTCTTGGTTAGAGCAGACATTAGTAACTTAATCTGATGAGGTCCTGAAGATGTATTGTGTGACCCTTCCATGGCCTTGTCCTTTCAATTTCAAGCAACCTGGTAGGTAGCTGAGTTGAATTCAACCACAGGTTGTCAACCTCAAAAGCCCACAAGTTTCTTAAGCACTGTGCCAGGGATGGGAAGCATGCCACACACTTGCTAACCCTCTGCTCCCCTGCCCAGCCCTGACTGACCTTACACCACCTTCCCACTGAGGCCTGAGCAGCCTGGAAATCCTCACAACTCTGCTCTTAACCATCACTGACTATTAAGCATGGAGTTGAATTCCAGGGCAGAACTCATCTCCTATCCCTGGAGACCACGCTTGTATCTTAAATTCTAGCTGTCCTAGAAACAGAAATATTTCTGCCAATTTCTTACTCTAGCTGCAAAATCGTATACTGTGAATGTTAGAAGAGCAGCTTGACTCCCTCTGTTGTGTACCTGTAGTTGAATCTGACTAGGGGAAGGGAAGTGAAAAGAACTGAAATCTTTTATATACGTCTTAGGGTTATTACTCAAACTTATAATTCTGGGATTCTCATCTCCCGGTATTCTTTTTTTTTTTTTTTCCTAAGGATTTCTCTGATTAAAATGAATGGGAAAGGAATTAAAATGATTAAATGACCGGAATACAGACTCAAAGAGGATATATTAAAACTGTTTAACCTTCTTAGAGGAAACTGATGATGTTAACACTGAGGGGTGCGCTCTGATCCCACAAAGAAGCAAGCAGCCTTCGGGAAGCTGTCAAGAAGCTTGAGCTAATGGAAGTTATGGGAAGTTCTGCTTTGTGTTGCCAAGAAAGGCAGCAGGGTCTCTTGGGTGGTGAAGCAGCAGCTACATTTGGAGCTGGAAGGTGAAGAAGGGGCTGCTGGAACTTCATGGAGCCCTGTGGCTTGGAATGCAGATGCTAACTTCTTTATATCGGCATTTCTAGGACGGGTCCACGTGGCGCCGACATCTTGTACTAAAGATCAGGTATTTCTTTTTAGGTATTTCTCAGGCAGACAATTGAGATGGAAGAATTCTGCCTAAGTTTCAAAGACCTGAGTAAACTCAGGTTACCACCGACTAGGCCTTCCAGAGCCCATGATCTAACCCCTACCTAATCCACCATCACTTTCCATGATCTGGGCAGAAGCCACGCTGTGTGACTGCTCTCTGTCTGATCTGCTCGTCTGACCTCTTGGCCCGCTACCTCCTCTTCAGTCCTCAGTTCTTAGTGTGAGTCCTGGCCCTGTGCGGCTCGTCTGTGTTCTGCAAACCTGATCGGGTGCCCCAGTCACACACCTGCCGAGAGCACTGCACTTCGGCTCAGCCACACTTGTGGTCACCACTTAGTAAGGCTTCCTAAGTGATTCATTAATTGTGCACTGGTCATTCTTTCTTAAAATGAGACTGTAAATTCCTTGAGGGTAGGAGTTAACGCTTTCTTCTTCACTGCTGCATTTGCAAAGCCAGGCTCAGTATGTAAAGCTTTAGGCAGGGGCTCAGCAAACATGCATTGAATGAATGACTGTAAGAAACAAACACCTAGAAGTGCTCACTGTAATAAAAGCGTGCCATGGGTTGGTTTCATTTTTATTACACATTCTCCTTTTGTGCCATCTCTTGCCCTGCAAACATCCGCATGCTCCAGGCTCGTGTGCACAGGGGTTAGCTCTCAGCTGAATGTGGGGTATTTCCCCGGTTCAGGAAATGACCTGGGCTGTTCTGAGCTAATTTTGGAGAATCTTAAACAATGGAGCTGTGTCTGAATCCCAGCTGCTTGGAAGATTCTAAATCGGTAACCAAGGTTCTGATCCAGGAAATGTCATGTGCTATAAGAAGGTTTTCCCTCAGGCTTCTAAAGGAATCTCCAAAATCAGGCCACGTGGCAGATGGGGGTAGGTGGAAGGGAATTTTTGTGGAGATGGTAGTGCAGGTGGAGTGGATCAGATCAGACGGTTTTTGTTTTTAACAGAAAATCTTGATGGTTGAAAATACCTGGCAAAGGCTCGACGCCTGTGGCTCAACAGGCTAGGGTGCCAGCCACGTACACCTGAACTGGCGGGTTCGAATCCAACCTGGGCCCACCAAACAACAATGACAGCTGCAACCAAAAATTGGCCGGGTATTGTGGCGGGCGACTGTAGTCCCAGCTACTTGGGAGGCGGAGGCAGGAGACTCACTTGAACCCAGGAATTGGAGGTTGCTGTGAGCTGTGATGCTACGGCACTCTATCCAGGGTGACAGCTTGAGGTTGTCTCAAAAAAAAAAAAAAGAAAGAAAGAAAGAAAATACCTGGCAGGACCCCTGGCTTTGTCAAACCTCTGGGAGCTACACACCTTGACAGTTTGTGCCTTATTGGGAAGAGTCCTGCTTGATTGATTGATTAGTTGTTTAATTGGTGGATGGATAGTTACTTGGTTAGTTGGTTGTTTTCTTCTGGTCAAGCTTAACTTTCTAAACGCATAACAAAGTCCTAAGACCTCCATCATCTTACCTGAAATGAGTCTTTCTGCTCAGAATTAATCACGTGTACCTTGGTGCTCCTGGATTGGCTGGAAGACATTTTATTTCATTCTGTGCTCCCCCCAAAAAGCAGTAGGCCTTGAGGATGGGAATGACATTACCCAGATGTATCCAGAGTGTCAGCCACAGCGCATTACAAGAATGAGGGCTTAAGACAGGTGTGTTGATTTAAAATCCGATCGATGTTTTAGAAGTGTCACCTGGCCTGGCCCATCTGTCCCTGCCAAGCATTGCTGAAGCATCTCTCTCTTTCTTCTTTCTCTTCCTTCCCTTTGTTCCTTCTTGCTCTTTCTTTCCTTCCTTCTGTCTCTTCCTTTTCCCCTTTCTCCCTTTCTTTCCTTTCTTGTCTGAGTTTTCCTTTCCTCTCTCCTGCCTTTCTTTCTCTCCTCTTCTTCTTTCCCTGTCTCAGTTTCTAGTTCTCTCTGAGTGATTTACTTATTTATTTATTTTGAGACAGAGTGTCAGTTTGTCACCCTTGACAGAGCGCTGTGGCGTCATAGTTCACAGCAACCTCAGACTCTTGGGTTTGAGAGATCCTTATGCTTCACTAGCCATAATGCCTGGCTAGTTTTTATATTTTTAGTAGCGACAGGAGTCTTGCTCTTGCTCAGGCTGGTCTCAAACTCCTAAGTTCAAGCAATCTACCTGCCTTGGCCTCCCAGGAGGCTAGGATTACAGGAGTGAGCCACTTCACCTTCCTGGGTGATTCTTTCTTTCTTTCTTTTTTTTTTTTTTTGCAGTTTTTGGCCAGTACCGGGTTTGAACCCACCACCTGCAGTATATGGATCCAGAGCCTTACTCCTTGAGCCACAGGCACTGCGCCTGAGTGATTCTTTTAATCCTGCTTTCTTTGTCTGTTTTTCTCTTCCTTTTGCCCCTTCTCTGCTCCATGTAAGGATTTGTAAGTTGTTAACTGCACAAAGACACGTTGCCAGGGGGAGAAATGAGGGCAGGAATCCAGCCTACTCTGCTGGCTGAGGCATCAGTGCTGGCATGTGGTTTTGTCTGCCCAGAAAAGGCATCTTTTTCTAATTTATACAAAAGCATTTGGGGGCTAACAGCAGCCCTTTCCTTCCCTTGAATCTTCCCAAGAGAAGCAGTCACTTTCTGGTTTCCTCTTGCTCCAGGATTCCTCTGAATCTTAATAGGAACCTTCATTGTCCCCCTTCTTCTACCTGCTGACCGAACCCCAGGCAGGTTGAAACTGCATTTGTATCAGAAAGACGACATTAAAAAGTGTTTCTGCAGTACTTAGGGCTTTCATGGTTTTTTTTGCTGATCCTTTATTTTTGTTGGGGCTCTTTTGAGAAGAACTAAACTTTCAATCATTTCCCTTAGATGTTTACCTCTAATTTTCTCTTCTCAGTTGTCTGTATAACTAAACCCTCCTAAGCTCCTGTTGATCCACTGGCAGTGAAGAGGGTGTTTATCTAGCAGTGATGTTTGTTCCATAATCTCTGACTTGGAAATACTGAGGATGAAATGTCTTTGCATCTGTGAGCTGCCTCACAATCGGAGACTGGGAAGTTCAAGTTCTGGGAATGCTCTTGAGATTGAGCCCCCTTGCTGATTTTCCTCTGTATCTGTGGTGCCTGACACATCGCTTGGCAAATAATGGGCATTCATAAAGATTGTTGAATGCCCAGATGAAGAAGAGAGTGAATAAACCTGCCTCTGGATAGGCTGCCTTTGAGATTCCCCCTACTGCTAATGGTAGCTGTGATAAATTCAGGTCAAGTCAGCTGCTGACCTTGCATTCGTTCTGCTGCATTGAGGTGAAACCTGTATCAGGTGCTTATGAGATACAAGAAACAGAGCAAATGCTCTTGCAAGTTTACGCAGATCAGGAGAGAAGGAAAGATTGTTCCCTGACCTGCCACTCCATCACTGTGGTGACAGGGCTTTGGATCTGCCTCTGCTGTTGCCACTGGCTGTTTTTTGCTCCCGGGCAGCCCCACACCCTTCTTGGTGTCTGTTCTGGAGCATCTCTCATCTTCTGGAGACTATCCTTTCTGGTGCTCTGCCTGTAGGTCCCACTGTCCAGCTCTACAAGAGGGGCTCTGATTGGGTTCGCCTGGCATACCCAGAAATCCTGTGGCAGTGTGCAGGGTCCTCATGCCAGGCTTCATCAGGGACAGTGGCCTGTATCTGGCGAGCCCATCAAACCGGGGCTGTGCAGCGTAGGCATTCCAGGTGCCCTGGAAATGGTCAGAGCACGTGGGCTGCATGTTTCATGAAGACTGCTGCTGTCGCTCACGTGTGAAACCAGAATGTTCTCTAAGTTTGCAGTCATTCCTTTAGTTTAGCACTGACCCACTTAGAGCTATTTGTCTCAGGGATATCTTCATGATACATGAATTTACAAAGCCACTGTAGAACCAAACCACAGTGTTGCAGGGCACCCAGCTGACTGGCACTTACAGGTCATAGGGACCTTGTTTTTCTTGGTTCATGGCCACTTTTATTCAGCTGTGACCCCTCTTTATGTCACTGATGTACAATGACTGGCAGAAGGTAGTGGAGGTTCCTCAAAGTGCCTGGGAGACTGTCACAGTAGAGGTTTTTACTGAAGTTTGAATCACCTTCAAGAAAATGGCCAAGAAAACATAATTATGCTATTTAGGACTGGCAGAAATCCTTTAACATTATGAAAGAAGAACATCACAAAATTCACTGCAGCCTGGGATCGTATGGACCCAAAGATCGTATGGACTTGGAAGAACTGAGGCTGGAGCTTGTCAAGGCCTGGGGAATCCAATGAGGACAGTCACCATCTCTTTTGTGATTATGCCATGATGACCCTGAGCATCACTCATTCTCCCCACCCCAACCCTAGTTCCCAAGAAATGAACACAAGACAATTATCAGGCAGAAGGGCCCTGAGCTCTCCCTCTGTCCTCACCCAACTGGCACTTGCTGACATTTTCTCTGCCAATGTGAAAAATAATCGGGGCTGAATCTGCTCTCTTGTTCCACAGCACATGTTGCCGTAAGGCCGGACGCTGTTTCCCTTTTGCAGCTGGCCTGCGTCTCCCGCATGGAGTTGTCGGGGGGTGGGGAGTGCCAAGGGGAAGCTTCCCACATCATTGTCCTTGTCCCCCTCAATCTCTGGTTTAAGTGGCAGACTCCGTCACTGGCACAATCCATCGAGCACATTTCATAAACAGTAAATTCATTTTAAAAACCTGCCACTGAGCAGCCATCTGTCTCCATTTTTGTCAATCTGCTATTCTAGCAGTGCTACGATATTGTGAGTTTCCTTTTGATGGGGACTGCTTGATCTGAAGGCAAACATGTTAAATGTAGAGACGAGAGCCATGGGCCACTCGACAGTGTTTCTACCCACTAGCCTTTTATCACAGGAACCTGGAACTTAAATCTTGTTTTTGACTGAAGGTGATGAAATTGATGGATTCTGTATTTCACTCTGCTTGATTTATGTACCTTAAGATTACAAAGTGTTCCGACGTCCTGATGTATTACTTACTAGGCAAGAAGAAGGCAGACAAATGTTATTACCACTTAAGAATTGCTGGTGGATAAACCAAGGCACACAGTAGTTATGTGCCCAAGGTCAGAGAGCAAGGAGGAGAATGGGGCTTGGTCTGAAGCTGTCGCCTTCCCTCTCCCCCAAACCACTGAGTCATCTCTCTTTATCTGCCTTTTTTTTTTTGATGCCACATAAGCACTTCACAAACTCTCTACACATGGACATTTCACTCCCCAGGGGCCCGTCTGAGCACAGCAAAGAGAACTGGAGCCTGGAGCCAGCTCTGAGCTGAGTTGTAAGCAGAAGCTGACACCTGGATCCCAAGCCGGTTTTTAATACATAACATCCTACAATGTATTTTCCTTGCAGCACACAGGACCTCTCTCCACTAATCATTTTTATTAGGAGAAAAACATATTAAACAAAACCCAAAACCTCACCAACATAAAATCTCTGAAAGCAAGCCAAGGAGGCAGACAGCACCAGAAGGTTTTGGAGGCAGCGGAAATGTGCTTGCAAAGGGAGCACGTAAATGTTCACCCAGGCACCGCTTGTTTCTAGGAGAAATGATTTGCAGGATCTCAGAGAGTATTTTCCCATGCTTACCACCAACGAATACCCTTACAAACCATTTTGGATGATAAAAGAAGAGTCTAGGTGGGAAGCAGCCCGTCGGAATTCCATTATGTCAGAGACTTGCTGGAAGTAAGTCAGATCTAATCTGCATGCATAGATTCAGGGCATGAGCAGATTTCAGGGCATGAGCTATACCTCTGCTCAGCCCCCCAGCATGCCACTAGCCGCATCACTCCCTGCCACCTTCCTTTGAGGAAAAGTGCTCAGCTTTGAGTGTCCCTCCGGGTCTCCGCGTTAATCCTCTTTGTGGCACCTTCTACTGCTTTGCTCTTGTTTTTTTGACACATTGAGCACAAGACCTTCTTCCTGCTGGAATTGAAGAGGTCACTTTCCCCTTAAGCAAAGTATGCCAAGAAGCATACTTCTGCCTTATTTTCTTTCTTGGGTGATGGCTATTTTCACGTGTCAGCTTGTCTAGCCTATGATGCCTGGTCATTTGATCAAACACTAGCCTAGATGTTACTATGAAGGTATTTTTAAAAATGTGATCAATATTTAAATTGGTAGACTTTGAATAAAGTAGATTATCCTCTATAATGTGGCTAGATCTCATTCAGTCTGTTGAAGGCCTTTACAACAAAGACAGGTTTCCTAGAGAAGAAGCAGTTTTGCCCTAAGACTGTAACACAGAAATTCTGCCTGAGTTTCTAGCCCTCTGGACTGCCCTGAAGATTTGGGACTCGAGACTGAAACATGAATGCTTACCTGTGTTTCCTGTCTGCCTACCTGGCCTATAGATTTCAGACTTGCCAGATTCTGTAACTGTATGAGCCATAACTTAAAACAAATTACTATCTGTCTATTTATCCATCCATTCATCATTCCTTTGGATCCTACCCATCTGTTTCTCTGGAGGACCCTACTACACTTGGTTAGTTCCAAACTCTCTCATTTCCTTCTCTCCAATGGACTAGAAGGTAATTGGGGCATTCTGGAGCTGTCTCAGCTCTGCCTCTTCCTAGCTATGTGATCTTGGGCAAGTTGCAAATATCTCTGTGCCTCTGTTCACTCAACTGTTAAATAGGAACTACCAGAGTATTTGCTTCTGGGGCGTTAGGGGAATTAAATGAGGATGTTCCTGTCACAAAGTAAACACTGTATGTTCAGTAAATTAAACCAGCATCATCACGCCTATTGATTTGGTAGATAGAAAGACTCACGTCGGATGCCCTTTGTGTTTGTTGCCCACGGTCACTCTTCCCAGCTTTCCTGGGATATGGCTGATATGTTGGTGAAGGAGTGAGTGTGGGTACTGAAGGTAAATAAACCCCCTCCAAATCTTGCTGCTCCCTTCTTACTACTTCATAATTTAAAGCAAATGATACTACCTTTTTGAGGCCGAGGACTTCTTAAGACTCTCAGTTTGACCCTCGCCTTGTAGGATGAAGGTCTTAAATGGGTCTTGGATAAGCTTAAATGGGTCTGCAGAGAATTCAGCATGATGAGGGGAGGAAGCGGAGCAAGTCTGGTTCCTGGCCTTGATTGATCAACCCCGGGAAGCAAGACTTTTAAGTCTGTCTTGTGTCATGCCACTGCACTTTTCCCTGATTTTGCCACTAAATTTGTTCCAAATTGCTCAAGAGTGATGGCTATAAAAACTTGGCGAACGTGCTCCCTACTGGAAGCCTAATGAAGAGCTATAAAACTTGGTGAGCAGAGCAGTGAAAGGTGTTGGCCATGGAGGATGAGTGGAAAGAAAGAAAAGAACAGCTGCTAAATGAGGGCTTTAATGTCGACAGCTGTCGAAATGCTTCAATTGCACATGAGGGCAGGGCCTCGGAGGGGAAGCTCGGTACCCCACGGATGTTATTTTTTTCTACAAAAAAAGAAAATGTTTTCTTCCTTATATTCTGGAGGAGTGATTCCTAGCTGGTGGAGATTCTGTATGCATTTGGCAGTGTCAGGAATCTTCAATTGTTATGATGGGGACAGAGGGTGCTATTGTCACCTAGGGAGCACCTTCTGGAGCTGGTAAACATCTTACACTGCATAGGACAGCCCCACAGCAAAGTGTGCAGCTCAAAATGTCAAAAATGCCAAGGCTGAGAAATGCTGGCTGAGGTGCCCTCCTTGCCCCAAAGGAAGCCTAAGCGGCCCGGGTGTGCCCTATGACACTGTGGCAATTAAAGCACAGGAGTCACATTGCTTCTTGTAGGCGAATGAAAGCTGAAAGGTATTTGGATGTTTCTTCCAAGGCAATGAGTTTCCTTGAATGCTTTTGTGGTTCTCTGGATGCTGCCGCCCCACAACCAGGTGCCAGATCATTGATTGGGAAAGAATTTTGACACCAATTCACCTCATTGCCTCAGCGTGGTGGTAATGTGAAAAACCAAGAGGGGTTTCATGACAGTAAAACAGCTTTGACAGAGTAGCTTTGTCCCTGCTATTCACTGGGTACTCTGGGCCAAGGCCTCTGAGTGTTCTTGTTTTAGCTCCCCAGTTAGACTGGGAATTCAGAGTGACCAAGAGCTGCAGATTCTGCCTTTCCTGGCCACCCACCATTCCTAACAAAGGGCAGGCCCTCAAGAAAGAAATGTTTCATAGAGGAAAGTCACCACCTAGTTTGATGTAGTTCAACAGGCTGACAATCTGAAAACAACATAAGGATAGGAAGGAGAGAACCATCTTAGTGATGAATGTTGTAAAATTAGAGTCCACAGCGCAGGTATCGTATTTCCTCTGAATATTAATGTATCCTCATTGGAATAGATCACTGAAATTTCCCTAGAAAATTAAAAAGGGCCTGAAGGATATTCAGAATATCTTAAGTGATTGAAATAAACAAAGTGAAAAATGAATTTGTGGGTGGCGCCTGTGGCTCAAAGGAGTGAGGCTCTGGCCCCATTTGCCGGAGGTGGCAGGTTCAAACTCAGCCCTGGCCAAAAACTGCAAAAAAAAAAAAGGAATTCTTTACGTTCGGGGCCAGAATTATAGCAAGGCAGTCAGTTTTAGGTCTTTTTCTTTTTGTGGCAGATGGGGGGAAGCCTCAGAAGATGCTTTTCTGTGTCCCAAAAAGCTGTTCACCAAAACATTATGCAGATTTTACATGTTGCATTGGAGCAAAGAGAAAATGGTGTTTCCAGTCTAATCTGTTTAACAGGTTGTGACCTGCTGGAGGTCACCCTAGTCAGGACTAAAACCAGCTCAGTCTGCCCTCTGTCGTGCATCTGACATCCCACTGTTGACAGGCAGGGAGGTGGCAGGATGACTGGTAATTGGGATCAGGCAGATGGGAGAATGCCACTGCTCCTTTCTTGTACAGCTTGCTTAATCTTTCTGACTCTTGGTTTTCTCATCTTGGAATAGAGAAAATAATTGCTCCTAAGGGTTTATTTATCTGTGTCATAAGAATGTCTAGGTCTCTTAAAGCTATCTTAGTGAGTTTCCATAACTTAGACTGGTATTTCTCAGATGGTGATTCAGGAAACAGTTGTTATCAAGGTATGTTCATAATTTTCTATAACTAATGTGTTTTATGGCTAAATACATAAAGGGGACATGGGTTAAACCAAAGTGCACAGGCATAGGAATTCTTAAAGCCTTCAATAGGTTAATGGGTAGAGAACAGTGAGTGACTCAGCAAGAGGATATAATAGGTAGCATTTGATATATTTGACCATATAACCCCCTCTTTTTTTTGTACTTCAGATTAATGTGAGGGTACAAACAGGTTATAATGTTTGCTTTTGTTAGGTAGAGTCCCTTTTTAGTGGAACATATAATATCTTGTAGGTCACTAGTCTCTGTCAAACAGTTTGGGACTGCCCAAACTTTGTTACTAGACTCAGACATATGACTTCTCTTGACCAATCACTTGCTAGTAATGCTACATAAACAGAGGGCTTGGAAAGTCCTTGTGCATCGGGGCTTGCTCCCTTGCTGCTATTCATAATCAAGGATCTTAATCATCATCTTCTCTAGCTCTGTCTTCATAACCATGACTACATGCCAGGGGTGCCTGTGGGAAGGATGAGAAAGACGTGGAGGAGAGTGGAATTATCACAGCTGAGGTCCACACTGGCCCAAGCCAACTGTCAGCCAACCACCACCAGAAATGTGAGTCCCAGGTGACAGCCAACTGACCTAGAAAACACACAAGGGAGTCCAGCCAAGATAAGGAGACATTTCCACCTTAAATGACAAAACTCTGGATCTGTGAGACAAATAAATGATGGTTGCTTCAAGCCACTTGGTTTTGAGTGGCCAGTTATGCAGTGTTATGTGTGGTGATGTTAAATTAATAGAGAAGTTGGAATGGAAGCTGATACAGAAGTGGAATGTCCACACTCTGGCCCCAACTATTTATTTTAATCCACATCAAAATATACTCACCTTCCAAGATCCTTAAAGGTTTCATAGTCTCAGGCTCAAGATGCAGCATCTCTTTTTGGCCCCAAAACCTAACCCAATAGGGTAACCAAAGACATAATAATTATAGTAGACTATACCCTTCAAACAGAGAATAATGGAAAGTGTATAAAGAGGCACTATTTTGTAAATGTTGCCAGCAGCTTATATTCCATGGGAGAAGTGAGAAGAGCTCTGTGATTAGGCCCTGGTTCTGCTCCCTGGGAGGGACTCTGTCTGTTGTCTCCTATGGCTCTGTTCTCTGCCACTTGGCTTGTCTTTTCCACCTTCCTTGGCCACTTCTGTGTGTTTTAAACAACTTTCTCAGCCTGCTTGTGGAAATTGGGGACTTAGAGGTCTTTTTTACATTTTGAATCCTCTCAATTTCTTCTAGCATAAACTGGTGACCCTTTTGTCAGAATAGTACCTTCAAAATTTTTGTGAGTTTCTTATAAACCTGATGAACCAAAAGTAACACCCACACTTCTCTTAGAGCTGGCTCTCTCTCTAGACTCAATCACTGTCACCTTGATAAGTTGGGTGCTGTGGGACCATGCTCTCAAGATGCCCAGTAGTCCTTTGGTGTACCTTAGAAGGTCTACTAGGTTGTGCCTTATTTCTTTCAGAGATCTTTTTTGTTTGTTTGTTTTCAGAGATCTTAATGGAAGGTCTGTATGGCAAATATTTGATTGGATCCTGTGTTACCAGATGAAGAGGGTCTGGGCTGGCAATTCTGGAGAATTGTGAGAGTATCCTTCCTAAGACTGTTCTATGCTTCCATTTCCCAAATCACAGTTTTATACATAAAAGTTAAAAGCAAGAACCATACCAATAGCCAATGTAAGATAATTAACACTTATCTTAAACAACAGTAATCACCAGAACCCATGACCTATAATAAACAATAATTGACATAACCCTTGACTCATATAACAGCATTCCAATTCAAAAGTTAATCTCCTAAATCAATTGCCCTAAACTACTCAAGATATGCACTTTTAGGTTAAAACCGAATTTACAAAACAAGGATGAAAGACACAAGGTGAAGGTGACTTAGGACCTAAATGCACTGAGCAGCTTTGTAGTCTCAGTTGCAGCCTGACTGACCCCATTGTATCCTCAACACATGGCTCTCACTTGTGTTGGGTTGTGTTTCACTTGGAGATTCATTTGCTAGCTGAAAAGACTAGAAAAGAGAAACAACTTTTCCTTCCATCCAAGAAGTCCTATTTCCTCTATAGGCTTATACAATGGTTAGTTATTTCTCTAGTCTTTCCCCTTCTAATAGGATCTTTTCAATATGTAGGTAACGCTTTCAACATTCTGCCTAGTAATGTCATTACTCAAATCCCAATGTTCTTTAGGCACATTGTCTACCTTCTGAAGAACCTTATGTGACAGTTTTACCCACCCTCCTTTTTTTTGCCACTTATAACCCATGTTGTTATTTTGCCACAGCTGGTTCCTCACCACTTTTCTATCCTTTGCTCACTACTTGATGAAAGCCTGTGCCACCTTTTTGTTTAAGCAGTACTCTAATTCCCAGTGCCAGTTTTTGTGTCTGTTCACTAAAAAGTCACCCCCAACTATGGCTAAACAACCATTTATTTAGCTCACAAGTCTGCAGATTAACTACTGCAGCTGAATTGTTCTTCTCACTGACATATCCTTAAGAGATCGACTGGCCATCAGCTGATCTAGATGGGCTTGGCTGGATGGCTCATTCCTCCTCCCACAGGCTGGCCCAGTGTATTCTCATTGCTGTCCAGGGAGCAGGAGTGCAGGCCTAACCACATAGAAGGCTTTGCTCATTGGCCATGTCATTGGGTAAAGCAGAATAAATGACCAAGTCCAGAGTGGTAAAAGATTACAAAGTTACAGAGCAAGAGGCATCCGATATAGAAAGGCCATTAAGTACTAAACAGGGCTGTTAATAACCTCTATATACATAGAAATTATTCCTGTGGAAATAGAATTTCTGAATTAGAACCTTGCTCCAGTGCTTCCCTGAAAAAGGGCTCACTAATGTCGTCATGATTTAGCCTTTTAGTTTCTTGTCTGACTCTTTCACGAATTTGTTTGGAATATTTTCAGTCCTACTCAATTTCCTGCCAGTATCATTGTTTTTCAAAGTAAGTTCCATATGTTCATTACCTATAAGATTGAGTGTCACCTTTTCTTACCCGTCTTCAGTCTTTCTGGGAAATGTGAATAGCTGAATGAAACAGGAGGAGCAGAGAAAAGAACCTGAGGGGACAAAAATGATTACTTAAAGCAGAGGTGTTTGCACTTACATCACATACATTGTAATACATTTACATTGCATGTTATACAGGCTGGGCAGGTGGTGGCTCACACCTGTAATCTTAACACTTTGGAAGGCTAAGCTGGGTGGATTGCTTGAGCTCAGGAGTTTGAGACCAGCCTGAGCAACAGCGAGACCCCCATCTCTAGTAACAATAGAAAAATTAGCTGGGCGTTGTGGCAGGTGCCTATAGTCCTAGCTACTCAGGAAGCTGAGGCAAGAAGATCTCTTGAGCTCAAGAATTAGATGTTGCTGTGAGCTATGACAACTTAGCACTCTAACCTGACTCAAAAAAAAAAAAAAAAGAAAAATTCATTGCCTGTTTTACATGCATGAGTGTGAGTGCAGAAATTACAAGTTTTATTAGTGTGGGAATGTTTGGATAGGTAGATATGCATGCAATCTGCATCAGTGAATGTGGTGTATGTGTATGGTAGTGGGTATTCCTCCTTATAAAAAATGCTATAATGCTTGTTCTGCTGAATCAATGAGCCAGTTAGACAAGTACTCTCAGGAAAAGAAGGAACTATGATAGCAATCAAAAGGGTTATAAGAACAAAGCAAGAGTTGGGGGCTCTTGCATACTGTCCTATACTTACAGATTTGAAAAATTGCAATGGTATTATGGCCTTTCTTCACCCCTTTTCTTCCGACATCTTTCCTTAGGTCTAGATGCTAGGGAAGTACAGGTTAAAACATCCAAGTATCTTTCCATAAAGTAATATGAAACAGAAATGCACATGATAGATCCTATTCCTTCAATTTTTCCACCAAAGTGTCTCATCTCAATTGAAGATTGAAGACCCAGGATAAGCTATCTAACCCTGTCTCTGTTTCAAGAGTGGGATGTTGTTCTTTTTCCTCTGAAAGATTTTATACTTGAGAAATTATTTCAGGTTTATCTTTGCTATTGATGCTGGAATTTCAGGTTCTTGGTCTCAGTGATTTGACAAATGAATCAATGGACCACAGGATCAATAGTAAATCAGGATTTATTTATAGAAAACAAGAATTACAACAACTACAAGAACCAAACCTCCTATCAGAGAGGACCCAGGAGGGGAATAAGTTCTGCGCTGTTCCCTATCCGAGTTTCAGCCAAGGTCTATTTTTGAGCTCTCTACTCAGGGGTTTATATAGTCCCAGGGGGTTGTTTTGCTGGAACTCTTAGGGCGTGGGTCTTTGTCAGTTACCACCAGTTGTCTAATGAAGACTCAGGCCTTGGAAACTGACATGACATTGGCCAGTCAGAAGTACACAGGAGGAGACAGCAAGGCAACATCCATGAAATGGACTAGCCAGAAGAGCCCAGGAAGGAGACAGCAAGGCACCAGTGTCTCCCCCGCAGGTGTCCAGCCCTTCCAGCAAGCTGGTCCCTCCATCTGCCACAGCATCAGCACTGCCAGGGCCAAGGCGGCAGGTCATAGGGCCGCCTGGTCTTGCATCACTATGACTCTTTTCCAGGAGGCCTGGTTTGAGTTGGGAAGTTGCCTGGTTGTTCACTGATTTCATGAGTCAGTAAACCCCTCCTCCAATGAAGTGTCAGGAACTTGGGGTTCTTTGGAAATCCTTACTCCAGTTCCTCACAGTCCACAGAGCTCTTGGGACTATTGGGAGATTTCCTGTTAAGTTGTATGGAAAGCATTTGTTGTTCCAGGGAAGAATCAGAAAGCCAATTGACCCCTGAGGGGAAAATCTTTTCAGTTAGCAGGGGACTGCCAGGCCATGAGATTGAGAACTTTTGCCTGAAGAATTGTATAATCTTAGATGACCTAGTAAGACCAGTCAATGAATATAATTATTCCCATTTCAGGATTAAGTCACAGAGAGATTAAATCATGTGTCCTTGACCGCTCAGTTGGAATGCTCTTGACTACCACACTGTATTGCCACGTGATCTACATGCTCCAGGCCAAAAAGCTGTTTACTTCATTAACCAGTTCCCAGTAGTAGGGCAGCAGTACACAGTACTTGACTACAGATTGGCACCATCCCAGTTTCACTGTCTGTCTCCTACTGTTCACAGTCTGATGGTGTGCCAGGCATGGCCCACAGTTATTTTCTTTAACAAACTTTATCTGCTCAAGGAACAAATAATGAGGTGTAAAATCCTACCCTATTGCTGCTTCGCCTTAGGAAAACACAGTTTTTCTCACTAAGAATCCATAGCACTTCATGTTTGAAACTTTACTATGATTGCCAGTCATAACAATGATGCATAATACGTTGATTTGATGTAACAGTGTCTGTTTAATAAATGATCCACAGCAGTTTTTACACATTATCTCCACCTGAGACAGCGTTTGACTCCCCAGTCCATACTTCACATTCAGTCTCAAAAAATACTGGAGAAACAAATCCTCACTTATGTATACACATATTCAAAGGCAAAAGATTTATTTATTGGTAAGAGCCTCAAATTGACCAATTTTTAACTTTTTCTTCTGAAAAGAAGAATGCTTTCCAAAATGAGATTGCTACCAGATGTAATGGATCACATAGCACATGCTCAGATATGAAAAGCAGATGAAATGGAATGAATATTATGGTTTCTGATTCGGTCCTATTCTTATCTACACAAAGCTCTTCTTAAGTGAACTTGACAGTGTTGTGGGCTGATACTAAGACTACTTTAGTAAACAAGAAAGAAGGTTTAGGTCCTCACAATAGCAAATGAGCTTTGTTTTTTTTTTTTTTTTTTTTTTTTTGAGAAAGAGCCTCAAACTATCACCCTGGATAGACGGCCGTGGCATCACAGCTCACAGCAACCTCCAATTCCTGGGCTGAAGCGAGTCTCTTGCCTCTGCCTCCCAAGTAGCTGGGACCACAGGCGCCCGCCACAATGCCCGGCCATTTTTTGGTTGCAGCCATCATTGTTGTTTGG
>CAUYON010175605.1:0-11660 GCA_963573935.1 Arctocebus calabarensis
CTCAGCGAGTAGGGCGCCGGCCCCATATACCGAAGGTGGCGGGTTCAAGCCCGGCCTCGGCCGAACTGCAAAACAAAAAAATAGCCGGGCGCTGTGGCGAGCACCTGTAGTCCCAGCTACTCGGGAGGCTGAGGCAAGAGAATCGCTTAAGACCAAAAGCTGGAGGTTGCTGTGAGCAGTGTGACGCCACGGCACTCTACCCAGGGCGATAAAGTGAGACTCTGTCTCTACAAAAAAAAAAAAAAAAGTAAAATAATTTCTGAATTATGTAATGATATGATACCCCAATTTAATTTTCAGTAAACTTCCTCTTCAAAATTGAAAACATTTTATGCTCTCAAATAATGAAAGTATTATGTACCTATTGTATCAAATTCAAACATTAAAGGTAAGGCTTTAATAAAAAACAAAATCATCAGTACTCTCACCCAATGGAGAATGTTTATTTAAATATGGATGTAGTAGAGGTGTGGTGGCTCACACCTGTAAACTTAGCACTTTGGGAGGCTGAGGTGGGTGGATTGCTTAAGCTTCTAAGAAATTCCAGACCAGCCTGAGCAAGAACAAGATCCTGTCTCTGCTAAAAATAGAAAAACTATCTGGGTGTTGTAGCAGGTGCCTGTAGTACCTGAGCTCCAAGAGAATCGCCTGAGTCCAAGAGTGTGAGGTTGCTGTAAGTTATGATGCTATAGTACTCTACCCAGCGAGACAGAGCGAGACTGTCTCAAAAGAAAAAAAAATGGTGTAATCAAGGCTTTTTCTATAACTTCTGGTTCCAGCAACAATGTGGGCTGATGCAGATACCTTCTTGCAATATGCACATAGATATTATGGATATAAATGTCACATGGCAGCAAAAGACATGGCCTTGGTTCCCCTTGGGATGACTATCTGGAATTATGAGAGAGACTGAATGAAGGAGGGACACTGGCATGGTTATTTAGTTCATGAAAATGGCACTAAAGGCTCAGCGCCTGTGGCTCAATGGGCTAAGGCTCCAGCCACGTACACCTGAACTGGCAGGTTCGAATCTAGCCTGGGCCCACCACACAACAATGACAGCTGCAACCAAAAAAAAATGGCCGGGCGTTGTGACGGGCACCTGTAGCCCCAGCTACTTGGGAGACAGAGGCAGGAGACTCGCTTGAGCCCAGGAATTGGAGGTTGCTGTGAGCTGTGATGCCACAGCACTCTATGCAGGGTGACAGCTTGAGATTCTGTCTCAAAAAAAAAAAAAAGAAAAGAAATGGCACTAAAAAAAACTTCAGCAAAGAAAAAGAACAATATTAAGGGGCTTTGAGTATGAAGGAAAAGGAAACATCTCTTCTGAGAAATGAAAACCCCAAGCTTGCGTGTGGAAATTAATTTTATACCACCTTATAGCATGAAAATCCTCAGCTGATAAACTAACAAAAAAGTTGGGCAAGCAAAAACAAATTGGGTCAATGTCCACAGCAACTCTGGGACCCTTGAGAACCAACTGCAAATCCATACTGCAGGGTCAAATCCACAATCTAGGGCCCTGCAGACTCCTACAAAAAAAACCGTCACTGTTTAGGATGTGCTCACAAGAAATACGTACAATCATACCAAGAAATTGGCAAGAAGCAAAAGGCTCAATAATCAACAGAATTAGTACCCCCAAAGCTATAGATAATTAGACATTCTGACAGAGACTGTAAACATTATTATGTATAAAATTATTAAAGAGGTAAAAGAGGGAATTGAAATAACAATGGCACAAGACAACAATGCGAGCAGACAATAGGCAGATTGAAATAGGATCAAACTGGACCACTATAAATGCAAGATAATTCATTCAAATTAAAGCCTCAATGAATCGGTAAATCACTAAGTAAATCAAAAGTAAAATAGTAAACTGAAACATTGATTTGAATAAGTCGCACGTGATGCAACACAGAGATACGCTGCAAATATAAACAGGTCATGAGACGTGGAGGACAGAAGGAGAAGCTCCGGTCTAACGGCTCTTCTCACAGCCACACGGGAAGGACGGAGACATTCAAAGAGGTGATGAGGGCAGAGCAATACTGCTACATTCATATGTGGTACCGCTGGTCTAGGTAGAAACCCAAAATTGGTCACAGAGAAACATTAGAATTTAGAGAGTTTGGCCAGATAGATGCAAAATCAATGTACATTTTTCTGGAAATGTGCATTTTTCTCTTTTAAATTTTCAATTTTATGGGCACATAGTTGAGCAAAAGCATTCTGTTATCTCTTTATTCTCTGCTGCGTCTGAATATATAACTTTTATCACTTTAATAACTATCTATTTGTGCCTTTTCTCTTTTTCTTGAGTAGTCTCACCAGATATCTACTTTGCTATTTTTTTTTTTTTTTGTAGAGACAGAGTCTCCCCTTATCGCCGTCAGTAGAGTGCCGTGGCGTCACAGCTCACAGCAACCTCCAACTCCTGGGCTTAGGCAATTCTCTTGCCTCAGCCTCCCGAGGAGCTGGGACCACAGGCGCCCACCACAATGCCCAGCTATTTTTTTGTTATGCAGTTCGGCCGAGACTGGGTTTGAACCTGCCACCTTCAGTATATGGGGCCAGCACCCTATTTGCTGAGCCACAGGCACCACCCTGCTAGACTTTGCAAAGAACAATATTTTGAATTCCTTGAGCCTGTCACTTACATGTTTTCTATTTAACTGACTTTCATTTAATTGATCTGGTATTTATATGGTGGATATTATTTGATTTCTATCTTATCTCTGTAAGGTTCTTTCTTTTTTTTGAGACAGTCTCACTATATTGCCCTCAGTACAGTGCTGTGGCATCACAGCTCAAAGCAACCTCAAACTCTTAGGCTCAAGCGATTCTCTTGCCTCAGCCTCCCAAATAGCTGGGGTTACAGGCGCCCACCACAATGTCCACCTACTCTGTAGGGTTCTTTATTCTACTTGCTCTACTTCCTTCATGATTTTTTTCTACTATTTTTTCTTTACCTTTCAAATTTGGAAATGTAGCTACTTAATCTTCAGTCTTTAAGTAATAAGGCTATAAATTCTCTCAGAGTACTATTTTCCTGCATACCACAATATATCTTTGTATAGTAAGTGATATGGGAGATAAGAACATATACAATATAAACAATAAGATCATTAGAATAATTAGAACTTACTTTCATACATCATGTCATATGCAAATAACAACTCTAGGTGAATTAATGAGCCATATGTGAAACAGAACTCTATACGAATCTTAGAAGTTAGTATGAGAGAATACTTAGATGACCTCAGGGATATAATTTTCTTGGAAGCATATAAATATTTTCCTAGGAAATAAAAAATAAAATCCATAAATGAAAAGCTGATGACTTGAGCAACATTAAAAATAATTACAACAGGCTCGTCACCTATAGATCAGCGAAAGAGCGCCAGCCATGTGCACCGGAGCTGGCGGGTTCCAACCAGCCCAGGCCTGCCAAACAACAATGACAACTACAACCAAAATAAATAAATAAAAATAATAACAACATACATTTATCAAAAGACACCATAATGAGAATGAAATGACAGGCCACAGATTAGGAAGAAAGATTTGCTAAACATGTAATTCTTAAGAAATTAGCATCCCAAACATTTAATGAATTCTTACAAATCGATAAAAAAGACAAATCAATGTTTACAAAAGGGTCAAATGAATTACATAAGTGCTTTATGGAAAAGATAACATAAATGGCCACTAGATACACAAGGTGTCACTAGCAGGGACTATAGGCATGCACCACCATGTCCAGCTAATTTATTTTATTATTTTTCAGAGATGAAGTCTTGCTGTTTTTCCCGGGCTCATCTCCAACTCCTGGCCTCAGGTGATCCTGCTGCCTCAGCCTCCTGAGGATTATAGCACGAGCCACTGTGTCTGGTTTTTCTTATTTTCAAATGAAGTCACTTTGATCTTATTTTAAGATATTGTCAGGCCCTTTCAATTAACTAGGTCATGAAGGCTAGTTAGGGAAGGAAGGTCAGGGTTAGGATTAAGGTTAGGGTTAGGGTTAAGGTTAAGGTTAGGGTTAGGGTTGTGCTTGATAATCATCTGAGTGAGAATGAGAAGCTTGTTAAAGCAGCCTTTGCCTTCAGTGTGCTTATGTTTACTAAAGATAAGACTGGACTGAGTTGACATAGAGTCCTCTGAAGTAAGCAGAAATGAAATTCTCCATTACTGAAATTATGTTGGGTTCCTCTGTACTTGAACTCTGAAAAGTTGGCTGGAAGGACAAGTGATGATACCAGCAGAATGGGATTGCTGGGGAGTGGCAAAGGAGAAGGTGGAGGGCATTGCTGAAGGCAGCAGCCTCTGGGCTGGAGAAAGCACATTATCGGGCAAAGTTGCTTGTGCTTTGGGCTAACAAAGATAAAATAAATGTATAATAATTTTTAAAAAGAGGAATTAGGGAGAAGGGTACCAACTGTTACAAGTCCTTTCAACATGAATCACCAGTACAGGTTTCATGTGAGCAAAAATTGGGACGCATTGTAGATTTGGAAAATGGATCTGAAATTGAAATGTTGCTTAAGAAAGGTAATTCTTGGCCTGGAGCAGTGGCTCACACATGTAATCTTAGCACTCTGGGAGGCCAAGGTGGGTGGATTGCTTGAGCTTATGAGTTCAAGACCAGCCTCAGCAAGAGTGAGACTCTGTCTCTAAAACAGTAGCTGGGCATTGTGGCGGGCTACCTGGGAGGATAAGATTGCTGTGAGCTGTCACGCCATGGCACTCTACCCAGGGTGACAAAGTGAGTCTCAAAAAACAGGTAATTCCTGATGCAATGAGCAGATAACTTTGAAGTAAGAGTACAGGAACATTAATTTATTTTGGAATTTACTTTGTACTTTTTACAGACTATTACTCACTGTGTGCCTAACATTGTGTCAGGACTAAAATGACTTTGTTTGCATCTAAAATCTGTTTTTACGTAGTACAAAGCTTTCATGACAGGTGCCTAACGACACCACTTATAAAGAGAGAGACAGTCCCTGGGCACTTCTGCACTTTGCTCAACAGAAATTTCACTGCCCAAGTGGATGCGTGATTGATGTTATTCAATGATTAATGCAGCAAACTCCCTACTTTACCCTGTGTAGCAGAAATCTCCATTTAAGCCTTTGGGATATGGAAGTGCCTCATTTCTTAAGAAACTACAGTGAGATTAGGGAGCAAGGAAGGCTTCACAAAGCAATTAGGGAGAGGGCAGTTTAATCCGTCCTCCCCCTCATTGAAAAGCAGCTTTAACCAAGGTACTGCCTACCAAAATAAACACTAATCTACCGAGGACTTAGCAGAAAAATTTGATCAAATAGAAAAATAAGAGGAACAAATAAAAACAGCTATTAGGACAACTTATTTCTCTCCTTCTGTCTTGTTTTGTTTCTTTCAGGGCAATGAATCTGAGCAGAAAATCTCATTGAAAGAAGCGCTTTTATGCGTATCACAGTTGCTTTTCAGTCTGCAAAAACCACTCTCCTGTAGCATGAATATTTTATTTTTTCTCTCAAATTATAACTGACATCTACATCATGTGAAGCAAAATACTTTGGGTTCGCGTTGTTGCTGCTATTTAGAATTGGAAAAGTTATTGGGACATGGATCTGCCCTACGAAAGAGAGCTTCGAAATATTTACCTTGCTTTGTGTGGTCAATTCCTGTCTGCCTTCCCGTACTTGTAATTAATGGCTGCTAAGTGAGGCATCGTGAGAGAGATGAAAAAGTGCTGCGTGCAAGTAGAGGTTTTTAATAAAAGCACATTGAACTCGTTTTATTTTTAAAGCCCACTGTGGCCCTCAGGCTCAATGATGCCCATTTCCTGAAGCATGGTCTCTGACCTCAGAGGCACCTTTCTCTCCTTAGTCAAGTATGAAAGAAGAGTCTCTCTACCATGGATGCCTCCAGGGAGAAAAGAAAAAAGGCCACCGATACTATGCCCGCTCTAGCTCCTGTTCTTGGAAAGAGTGCAAATTTTGTGGATCCTAGAAGACTGAGAGACACTGAAAAGAAATATTGAATCTAGGTAAACATGACTTTCACTATTAGCTATGAAGAATATAAAAATAATACAAGCTCATGCAAGCAGGCAAAGAAACGAAATAAAACGGCGACAACAAAACCAAAAAGAAAGAAAAGAAAAGAAATGGGACAGGATAGAATAACGTACAAAGCAAAAGAACGACTCACTTTTCCACTTCTGGGAAAATATTCATTTATTGGCTGGGCGTGATGGCTCACACCTGTAATCCTATCCCTCTGGGAGATCAAGGTTACTTGAGCTCAAGAGTTTGAGGTTTGCTGTGAGCTGTGACAGCACAGCACTCTACCCAGGGTGACAGCATGAGACTCTGACTTAAAAAAATAGTTATTTGCTGGGCATGGTGGCTCACGCCTGTAATCCTAGCACTCTGGGAGGCTGGGGCAGGGGGATTGCCTGAGCTCACAGGTTCAAGACCAGCCTGAGCAAGAGCAAGACTCAATCTCTAAAAGAATAGCCGGGCATTGTGGCGGGCAACTGTAGTCCCAGCTATTCTGGAGGCTGAAGCAAGAGGATCACTAAAGCCCAAGAGTTGGAGGTTGCTGTGAACTATGATGCCACGGCACTCTACTTAGGAAGACAAAGTGAGACTCTCTCTCTCTAGATATATATACATGAGAGAAAGAGAGAGAGAGTGATAGATACTCATTTATTTCAGACAAACAAGATTAAATTACATCTTTGTGCAACTCACTTTTTTTTTTTTGAACAAGACAGTTTGTCTTAGACTGCTTTCACTAGCAGCATATAGAGTCTGTTTCCTTCTTATAAGTCCCTGCATACAGGCACAGGTGTCCTATAACATAGAGGAGACTCAGGTCCTTGCCAAGTTAAGAACTTCAACTGGTTTGGGGCTATTTACATGCAAAGTGATTATAATTTTTTTTTTTTTTTTTGAGACAAAGTCTCCTTCTGTCACCCAGGGTAGAGTGCCTTGGCATCATGGTAGTTCACAGCAACCTCACACACTTAGGCTCAAGAGATCCTGTTGCCTAAGCCTCTAGAGTAGCTGGGACTATAGGCCTCTAGAGTAGCTGGGACTATAGGTGTGTGTCACCCCACACAGCTAGAGTTTTCTATTTTTAGTAGAGATGGGGTTCTCCCTCTTGCTCAGGCTGGTCTCAAACTTATGAGCCCAAGAGATCCACCCGCCTTGGCCTTCCAGAGTGCTGGGACTACCTACAGGCATGAGACACCCCCATCCCCTGGTGATGATTACTCTTCAGCAGGCTTGGGGCTATTTACATGTAATGTGGTGATGATTATTCTTGTTCACATGTGTAAGAAACTACACGATAACTTTCTAAATGGAATCAGAAGATCAAAGAATGTGTTATTTAAATTTAAAAGTAAAATTTTTATGTTAAAGTTTAATACATTCTGCCAAACTGCTCTCTGAAAAGGTTGCATCAATTTACGCTCCTAGAGATTGTACCTGAGAGGACAGATTTGCAACTCACAACACATATTTTCATCACTGGCAATATGAAAGGGGAAAATTTATTTC
Source organism: Arctocebus calabarensis (assembly GCA_963573935.1). Classification (NCBI taxonomy): domain Eukaryota; kingdom Metazoa; phylum Chordata; class Mammalia; order Primates; family Lorisidae; genus Arctocebus; species Arctocebus calabarensis. The sequence goes on from CAUYON010175605.1 coordinate 7,560, forward strand.
TCAATTTTAGAAACTATCATTTCTTCTATTATAAATGAGCTTGAACTTTGTAAATGTTTATCAATCAGCTTTTTATTCCTGCAAGCAAAACTATTTATTATTTTTAAATTGGCTTGTTTACCTTTTGCAAAAACATTTGGATATTAAGGAAATTAACACCTTGTCATATGTGTAAATGTTTTTCCCAAGAATGTATAATAAATATTCTACTTACAACAATATCCCCAGTTTTACCAGTATTTCCCTTGCCCAGGATGAATTTGATTTAAAATTATTTCTATTTAAATCTTTAACGAAACTGGATTTAATCAATTTTCCAAAGAAGTGTATTACTCTATTTGATTTAATCTTAAGATAGTTGTTTGATGTAACTTGAACACATAGTCATTACCTGCATGCTAGATTTAAATTCAGAGAGAGGAAAAAAATGGGGAAAGAACAATGAAAGGTCAAAGAATAATGATGACCATCTTTTTGTCTAATGAAAACTGTTAAAATGAAATAAATTAAGAACACAGAGCACAGAACATTCATAGGGATTTCAAGCTCTGCTCAGAACTCTGTCCTTAATTACTTTGTCAGATTTTTTCTTTATCTTATCTATTGCAATATTCTTTTTGGAGGAGATAGTTCAGATTCCCTCTCTTTAGCCATACTTTCTTTCTTTTCTTTCTTTTTTTTAAATTTCAGATTAATGTTTTTTAAATTGTTAGGTAGAGTCCCTCTTGTAGTTGTGTCTAGCCACACCTTTACTTTCCAAATTATCTCACATATCTTCCTAAATTTTACATTTTTTGAGAGGACTAAGGCTTGACTTAAAATTTAATCACTGTCAAATTCCATACAAAATTTTATAGGAAGGGGCGGAGCCCAAAGCTCAATGGGTAGGGGCTGGAGGGTTTGGACCCAGCCCAGGCTGCCTAAAAACAACAACGACAACTACAACAACAACAAAAATAGCTGGGTGTTGTGGCGAGCACCTATAGTCCCAGCTACTTGGGAGGCTGAGGCAAGAGAATCACTTACCCCAAGAGTTTGAGGTTATTGTGAGCTATGATGCCACAGCACTCTACCAAGGGCGACAGCTTGAGACTCTGCCTCAAAAAAAAAAAAAAAAAAAATTATAGAAAGGTCATTGCCAAATACTCAGATCACAGGGCACACAGTTTACCACTAGCTGTGTTTTTATGTTTTCTGACTTAACCGATACTTATGAAAGTGTTATCTCAGAGATATTTTGAGTAGGAAAATTAGCAACAATAATGCCATGTGAAGTAATCTAAATACAAGTGCTGCTTTATGTAAAATGAAATTCTTTAATTTTAAAGAAATTCTTTTAATTTTAAATCTCTGACAATCACATCATACTATGATTTAACCCTAAAATTCCACAAACTTATGATTCTAAGATTTTATATAGATGTAACTATTTAACTATGTTTGCAAACCATTGTTTCAGGTTCTAAATTGTTTTAGATGCTCAATGGTTTGGTTTTTAAAACCATTAATTAGCTAATTAGTTGACTAACTTAAGAAATAAATAATTCCTCAAACTAAAGAGGCTATACAATTGCAGTCACGGCAATAAAGTGACTAAATTAAAGCCTAATATAATTAAAGAGAGAAAGTAATACGTTGTTAGGCCAGCATTGTTAGTTTGTCTTAAAATGGAAATGAAGTAAAGCTGTTTAAAGCATTTAACATTTCAAAGTAGATTTATTATAAAGTATTAATGTATTAATATTTATTTTTCCTTTTGTTTGTTTAGGGGAGGGAGATCAAAGAATTTTGTTTTTGGTTTTGACTAAGAAAAGGGAAGATGAATTAACATATCAGAAGTTAGGCAACTTTTAGTCCACAGATTATCCAGAGGTGATGACACATACAGATCTTTCCATCATTACACAAGTATTTGTTGACAATTTCAAACTAATTTGAATACAAATTGAAATTTTGAATACTCTTCAAACTAATTTGGATACAAATTGAATTAAAAACATGGTATGGGCCTAGTGTGTGGGTTAGGCCTGTAATCTCAGCACTCTGGGAGGCTCAGGTGGGTGGGTCCCTTGAGCTCAGGAATTTAAGACCAGACCCAGCCTGAACAAGAGCAAGATCAGGTCTCTACTAAAACTACAAAAATTGGCCGGACATTGTGGCATCTCAGCTAATAGGGAGGCTGAGGCAAGAGGAACTCTTGAGCCCAAGAGTTTGAGGTTGCTGTGAGCTGTGATGTCACACCACTCTACCCAGGGGGACAGAGTGAGCCTTTGAGCAAATGAAAAAGCACGGCGTACCTATATTCCTAGTTACTTATGAGGTTGAAGTGAGTAGATTGCTTATGCTCAGCCTGGGCAACATAGCAAGACCCAGTTTCTTTTCTTTCTCTTCTTTTTTTTTTGCAATTTTTGGCCAGGGCTGGGTTTGAACCCACCACCTCTGGCATATGGAGCCAGCACCACCCCCAAGACCCAGTTTCAAAAAAAAAAAAGTGAAGAAGAAGAAGATAAATAAAAAAGTAAAAACATTTTTAAAAGCATGTAAAGGAATTTAGGGACTTTCCAAAAGACTTAGATATTCACTGAGCTTGGAAACTGCTCAGAAGCCCTGACTTGAAGGAGATTTATCCTGGAAGCTTCTGTCTACCCTAAAGTCAAATTTTAGTCAAGGTATATGCTACCCTCAAGTCAAATTTTAGTCAAGGTATACGAACAGTTTCTATATCTATTATTAGATTATTATGTTTCTTTAATAATTACTCTATTTTACATTTTAATTTATTTATTAAACAAAGATGGTTTTAGGGGGAAATGTCGGTACTAATAGTTTAATAAAGAATTTATTGGCTTGGCGCCTGTGGCTCAGCGGGCTAAGGCGCCAGCCATGTAAACCTGAGCTGGTGCATTCGAATCCAGCCTGGGCCCACCAACCAACAATGACGGCTGCAACCCAAACAAAAGTAGCCGGGCGTTGTGGCGGGCGCCTGTAGTCCTAGCTACTTGGGAGGCAGAGGCAGGAGACTCGCTTGAGCCCAGGATTTGGAGGTTGCTGTTAGCTGTAATGCCACGACACTCTATCCAGGGTGACAGCTTGAGGCTCTATCTCAAAAAAAAAAAAAAAGAATTTATTTTTGGCTCAGTAACTGTAGCTCAGGGGTTAGGGCGTCGGGCACATACATGGAGGCTGGCAGGTTCAAACCTGGGCCTGGACCTGCTAAACAACAATGACAACTACAACAACAAAATAGCGAGGGCTTGTGGCAGGCGCCTGTAGTCCCAGCTACTTGGGAGCCTGAAGCAAGAGAATCACTTAAGCCCAAGAGTTTGAGGTTGCTGTGAGCTGTGATGCCACAGCACTCTACCATGGGCAACATAGTGAGACTCTGTCTCAAATTTAAAAAAAAAAAAAGAATTTATTTTTATATATGTAAAAATGTGTCAGTTGTAGCCCTTGTCGTTCTCCGTGGATCAATTCTTGTAGCCAGAGGTCCTTCAATTTACTGGGTGCAGGAGCAAGATAAGAAATGTGGGCTCCATGACTGAATTATTGTGCTTAACAGTGCAGGAGTGAAGGGCAGATGGCAAATAAGTTCACCTTGGAGAAGCTCCTGGTGAGGCGGTGGTGGAGAGTGTCTGAGGAAAGGTAAGTCCTGAAGCTGCAGACTTGGTGGGGAGACATGGGGTAGGACATATTCTATGGGGCTTAGGGGTATAATTTTGCCTCTTTGGGAAGTCACCTCTCATGATGCCACCATAAATGTTCAGTACATCCGTGTGATAGAGGGCTCACTGGATCTCTTGGGGAAGCCATTGAATAGAAACGATCTACATCCAGAAATAGTCCATGCAGAAATAGTCAGCTCCACACAGATGATGACGACAGACCTCCGCAACATACCAAAAATAAAAATCGTGGAGCATTATTTTTTTTTTTTTTTGAAACAGAGCCTCAAGCTTATAGCCCAAGTAGCTGGGACTATAGGTGCCCACCATAATGCTCGGCTATTTATAGAGACAGGTCTCACTCTTGCTCAGGCTTCTCTTGAACTCCTGAGCTTGGGTGATCCATCCCCCTCAGCCAGCACGCCTAGCCACAGTCCGT
>CAUYON010175606.1:0-39926 GCA_963573935.1 Arctocebus calabarensis
ACAATGTTCCTTTCAGAATTTTGTATGAGAAGGTAATCATAGAAAAACTAAACTTCTCGTACAAATGTCCTTATAATAAAAGTTTTTTTTCTTCTGGATAGATGCCCAGCAATAGGATTGCAGGATCAAACGGGAGGTCTAAGTTGAGTTCTTTGAGCTTTCTCCATACTTCCTTCCAGAAAGGTTGTATTAGTCATATTGCAGTCCCACCAGCAGGGTAAAAGAGTTCCTTTCTCCTGACATCCGCACAGCATCTGCAATCTTAAGATTTTGTGAAATAGATCATTCTCACTGGAGTTAGATGGTATCTCAGGGTGGTTTTAATTTGCATTTCTCTAATAATTAAGGATGATGAGCATTTTCTCAAAAGCCTTTTTTTTACCGTTTTTTTTTTTTTTTTTTTTTTCCTGCCAGGACTGGGTTTGAACATGCCACCTCTGGCATATGGGGAAAGCACCCAACTCCTTGAACCATAGGCACCATCCTAAAATCTATCTTACTCATTTCAAACTATATCATAACAGGCTACCATTCAAAACAGTATGATACTGGTCTAAAAACAGACACATGGATAAATGGAACACAAATGAGAGTGCAGAAATAAAGCTATACATATGCAGTCGATTAGTATTTGGCAAGACCACAAAGAGTATGTAACAGGGAAAAGAGACTCTCTTCAACAGATGGTGTTAGTTACTAGATGTCTAGAAGCAAACGAAATGAAACTGGAACTTACCTTATACCACAAAGAAAAATTATTAGCACCACATGAATTAAAGGCTTAAATGTAAAACTTACATTTCACATAACTCTAAGGTAAGACATGAGTCTAAATTGTAAAGTTTCTAGAAAAGAGTCAAAGGCAAAGACTTCATGACATTGGCCTTAGCAAATATATTTTTCATATGACACCAGAAGTACAAACTCAAAAGCAAACACAAATACGCGGTACTGTATAAAACTAAAATACTTCTGCACATCAAAGGAAATAGTCAACAAAATGAAAAAGGGCGGTATGCAATGGGAGAACTTTTTTACATGTTTGTGTGTGTATTCAGAAGTAAATATCCAAAATATTTATGGAACTCACAAAACTCAATAGCATAAATAAATAACATTGAAAAATTGAGAAAATGACTAAAATAGACATTTCCCTAAGGAAAGATAAAAAATGGCTGACAGATTAATGAAAATACGCTCAATATCACTAATCATCAGGGAAATGTAAATCCAAACCACAATGTGATATCATCTCACACCCTGTCAGGATGGCTTGTATAAAAAAATTGCACGGATAGCAAGTGTTGGTGATAAAGGCTAGAAAGGAATCCTTCATGTAATATGATTGGTGGGAAAGTAAAGCCATTACAAAAAACTGTGTGATACAAAATAGAAGCATCTCAACTAAACATGGTACCACCATTTGATCCAACAATCCAGCCTCTGGGTACACATCCAAATGGTAAGGTGCATCTACAGATAAAGGATATTATTCAGCCATTACAAAATAAGCAGACCCTGTCATCTGCAGCATGATAAACCCAGAGGGCAGAATGCTAACTTAAGTCAGAAAGAGAAGGACAAATGTATGACCTCATCTGCATGGTGGAATCAACAGAACTTTATGTCATGGAAACAGGGAGCAGATCGGATGTTGTCAGAGGCTGGAATTGCAAGAGTGGGAAAATAATGGTCAGGGAGCACTAACCTTTGGTAATAAAATGAGTCAATTCTGGACATCTACTGAACATGGTGATCACAGTTAACAATATTGTGAATTATTTGAAGTTTGCTAGGAGAGGGGATCTTAAGTGTTCTTACCACACTCTCCAAAAAAAAGTCAGTAGGTGAGGGATAGATGAGATTATAGATGCTCAAATCAACCTGATTGTGGCAATCATTTCCAAATATATGCAATATATCCAATCATCACCTTCTATAACTTAAATTTATATAATTTTGTCAATTAAATATCAAAAATGGTGGACAAAAGGAACTTCATTTGCTATTATGCCATTTAAATGAAGTTTGAGAACAGATAAAACCAATATTTAGACAGAGAAACTCTGGTTGCTTCATGGCAAGCTCTAAAAAAGGCATTTGAATGTGGCATTGCCTGTCTTCTGGATAAGCAGGAAGATGATCATGTAGTTAACCTTCACTTGGAAGCCCACGGAATGCTCCAGCTAGCAAACTGAAATGAAAGATATTGCACTCTCGGGATGGTAAGGCCTGGAAAGAGTGCCAAGTTCATGCCCAACCCCTGGTGATGCCCTGGCAGGACCAGACTCAGCCACTGGCTCCAGGGATGGGTTCATGGTGAAACTCACCCTAGGGGTGTGACCCCAAGCACAGGAGGTCAGGGGCATGGCAGCATCTGTCCTCACCTCTACTCACACTCAGACCCAGCTACTTGGTGTCCAGGCCACCCAAAGTGCATGGGTACAACCCTATGCACCTTCATCCCTGCTCCCTGATTGGACAAGCTTACTGACCAACACCTCCCCACTGCCTCACTGCCAGGACATCACCTGAAACTCACTGTGTGATCCACATGCCCTAGCACCCACACTTTCCCTTGTAAAAGTAGAAAATTCTTCACTGTCCTAAGCTATGCCAAAATGTGTCAAAAAAGAAACAAATACCTGTGCTATAATTGGGTTTTAGCCTTCAGGGGGAGAATGGGTGGAGGGAGGGCAATTAGCAGGAACACACCTATGGTGCATCTTAGCAGGGTACTGGTGAAACTTATTAAAGGTAGAGTATCAATGTCTTTATATAGTGATCAAGAAAATGCCATGAAGGCTATCTGTAACAGTAAGATCAAAATATTTTTGAATGTATATGAATCGTGCCCTATGATTGCACCAATGTACATAATTATGATTCAATAAAATTATTTTAAAAAAAAGAAACAAATAAACAGTGCCAAAGTTCACGTGGAACAACAAAATGCCTTGAATAGCCAGTGCAGTCATGTTGTATAAATCAGCCTGGAGGAATCACCGACAACTTATGCATAGCAATCAGGCAACAGAAAGCAATGAAAGGTAAGTACTCTGTAAAGGTGGAAGTAACGATGTTCCTATTTTAGATGGTTCTTATATGTAAAAATCACAGAAAAATGCCATAAAAGAAACTCTAGTATAACTGATAAATTAAGTCAAGTCATAGAATAAAAAGTACACTCTAAAAATTTGGTGACACTTCATACGTAAAGAGTTAACTATCTGAAAATATCATCAAGAAAGCAAATTCATTGTTAGTAGCTCCAAAGAAGGCTCAAAATACTTGGAAATAATTTAATGTCAAAAGTAAAAATATATACAATAAAACATTGATGAAATTTGTAGAAGAAGACACAAAAATTCCAAGGTAGACTATACTCATTAATGGAAGATGTTAACATTTTAAAATATCCATTCTTCCCTAACTGATCTACAGATTCAATGTAATCACTATCAAAATAACAATAAGTTGCTATACAAAAGTAGGACAATCTTAAAATGCACATGGAACCAAAATGAGCCAAACAAACATATCATAAAGCCAGTCAAAGCACATTTGGGAAAATAAACAATGCTACAGTTATCATTCTTTGGCTTTAGATTATACTAAAACATGTACTGCCTCAAACAGCATGGTAATGGTAAAAGCATAGAGACATAAACCAGTGGAACAGAATAGAGAACACAGATACAAAATCATGTACCTAAAGCAAACTGATCTTTGACCAAGCAGATGACATCCTACACTGGGAAAGGAATCCCTATGCAGTAATGGTGCAGTGAAAATGGAATGGCCACAGGCACAAGAACAAACAGGATGCCTGTCTCTCACCATTCACACAAATCAATACACATGATTTGAGGCACAGAACTATAAGAATTCTTATAGCTTAAATTATAGGAAAAACTGGCATAGATGGTAGCCTAGGCAAAAATTTTAGGACAAAAACCTGAAAAACAATTCTAGCAACCATAACAATGAATATGGGACTTGAATAAATAAAAAACCTTCTGTACAACTAAGGAAATTAGCAATGCAGCCAATGGATGCCATGGCACTCTACCAAGCATAAAAAAGTGAGACTCTGTCTCTAAAAATAAAATAAATGAATAAATAATAAATAAAGAAAACACCATGTGTGCTGTTTAATAAGTTGGAACTAACCAAGATGTGCACCTGTGCACAGAGGATAGTAAAAGAAATTGGAAATCAAACAAGAAGAGGGGGACAGGTGCCATTATGAACACTGTTTGGGTGATGAGTACACTTATACTCTGCCTCAAACATTACAATATCCATGCCAGTAACAAAAACAATTGACACCGTGATTATTTGTAAATAAGATAAAGAACAAAAGGAAATAAATGTGCTGGATATATGTGAATGGGTGTGCGCATGTGCATGCACACATACACCATGGAATACTATTCAGGCATAGAAAGAATAAAATCCTGACATTTCTAGCAGCATGGATGAACCTGGAGGATATCGTGTGGAGTGAAATAAGCCAGGAACAATCATGTGATCTTACTATTGTGGAATCTAAACAAGTGCAACTCACAGAAGTTGGAAGCAAAGTACTTGTTACCAGACCCTGGGGAGGCAGGTGATGTTGAGTGGAAAGACTGTACATGAGCACAAAGCTACAAGTAGATAGGAGGATAAGGTCTGGTGTTCTACAGAACAGCAGAGTCACAAGGGTTGACAACATTTTATCATATTTCTCAAATTGCTAGAAGAGATAATTCTAAATGTGCACACCACACACACACACACAAAAACAACATAAGTGCATGAGATAATAGATGTGCTAAATATCCCAACCCATATATCAAAATGCCCACTGTACCCTAAATGTATACATTTGCTATGTGTGAAAATGTCTAAAGAAGGAAACAGATATAAACAGTGCTAAACTTCCTATGGAATGACACAAGGCCCTGAATGTCCACATCAATGCTGACAAATAGAAACACATTCAAAGGCACCACCTGCACCAGTTTCAAAGTACAGTGCAAAGCAACAGAAATGCAAATAATAGAGCCCCTTCACAAAACAGAAATACAGATGAATGTACTAAAAAACAAACAAACAAACAAACAAAAACAGGAGCCAAAAATAAACCAAAAGATACATATTTATAATGTGTCGGCACACACACATAAGCAGTGAACTCAGTTTTCAAAAAGGAAACTAATGACTGCTTGTGAAAGTAGAAGACTTTAATAAGTGAATTTGAAAAAAATGGGTTCTCTACTTGCAGAGTAAATAAAATAGGATCCTTAAATTAAAGAAAACAAAAAAGAACAACAAACGAATTAAACACCTAAACACATCACCAGAAAACATAACTCTCATAAAGAAAACTAGTGAGAATGGGGGCAGTTTTTCCCGAGTCACGCGGGGGTGAGTGTGCATCTTGACTGTGCCCCAGATCACCTCTTCCTGGCAGAAATGCCCAGCGGATGACGGAAGCTCTGAGAGAGGGGAGAGAAAGAGCCAGAGAGAAGGAGGGAGAGAGCCGACAAAGGCTAGAGGAGGCAGGTGGCTCCTCGCTTGCCCCCAACGGAGGAAGAAGAGGAGTAGGAGGAGGTGGAGGAAGAGGAGGAGGAGGAGGAGGAGGAGAAAAAAGAAGAAGAAGAAGAAGACAGGGAGAATATAGACTCTAGATGATGGGATTCTCTGTTTGCATGTTGTAAATAAAAAAGAGGAACATAAAGAGAGACAAAGAGAGAGAAACAGAAGAAAGTACAGAGGGAAGCATGAACAGAAGGAATGAACAAATGAACATTGAGGGAAATATCTCATGAAAAGTTGCCAGGGTTCTGCCCTGGGACAGGGTCCACTAAGACCTATAGATATGGCAGCAACAAATGAAGAAAAATAGTTAAAAACTACAAAGAAAAAGAGACAAGTCACACAAAATAGAATTTTTGAAGGTGGGAACACAGGCAACCAATGCCCTTTTGTGGGGTTCTAGCAAGTGGCCCCAGGTGTCATTTCCACTAGGTTTTTTTTTAACCTTTCTTTTTTTTTATTGTCTTTATTATTAAATCATAGCTGTGTACAATACTGCAATCAAGGGGTACATTGTACTGGTTTCATATACAATCTGAACTATTTTCATCAAACTGATTAACATAGTCTTCCTGGCATTTTCCCAGTTATTATATGAAGACATTTGTATTCTGGATTTAGTAAGGTTGGCCTGTACCCATCTAAGAAGCACCATAGGTGTGGCCCCACCAATTACCCTTCCTCCACCCCAAACTCCCCTCACCCTCCCTACCCTTGCACCTTTCCCCATATTCTTGTGTTATAGTTGGGTTATACCCTTCATATGAAAGCTATAAATTAGCTTCATAGTAGGGCTGAGTATATCGGACACCTTTTCTTCCATTCTTGAGATACTTTGCTGAGGAGAATATGTTCCAGCTCCATCCATGTAAACATGAAAGAGGTAAAGTCTCCATCTTTCTTTAAGGCTGCATAATATTGATATTGAAATTGGAGAAAATATTTTGTTAAGAAGGGAAATTATTCTGCTTGTTCTTTATCCTTCTCTTCTTTTTGACCTAAGCTCTGAGACAAGGTAATTTGAAGCAAAAGAGGAAGCGAGAAGGAAAAAGGAGGACAACAGGGTACACAAGTAAAAAGAACACTTGAGAAGGAAACAAAAGAAAAATTGGAGGAACATGAAAAACAAAAACAGTGAAAGTCTCCCAAGGGAGCATGAGGCAGCCACTGCAGAAGATTCCATTTATAAAGAATTAATGGATTTGACAAAAAGAAAATTTTAAATATGGATGATAAAGACAATAAAAGGAATAGACAGGTAAATGAAAAGACAGGACCAAAAGTCAGACGAGAGATAGGTAGAATATAGAAAGCATCTGGCAGAGCTTAAGAAAATGAAGGAGACAATCAAGGAATGTAAAGATATAGAGAAATGTGTCAAAAATAGATTAGACCTTGGAGAAGAAAGAGGATAAAGTTTTCTAGGTAACCCAAATAGTCAAAGAAGCAGAAAAGAAGAGAAAGAAAGCAGAACAGTCACATACAGAACTATGAGACTCCATAAAATGTTCAAACCGATGAATAATAGGGAACTCTGAAGGGTAAGAAGATTGGAAGCCCTCCTGGAGACTATCATAAATGAAAACTTCCTAAGTTTTACTAAAGATCCAGATGCACTCCTGTCAGATGAATATCAAATGCTGGCTCATCTCAACTCACACAGAGCATCTCCAAAACACATTGTAATGAACATGTCCAAAGTCAAAATAAAAGGAAAAATTTTGCAAGCAATCAGGAGTAAGTGTCAACTGATGTATGTACACAGGCAAAACCATTAGGATCACAGCAAACTTTTCTTTTTTTATATATATTTTATTGTCTTTATTATTAAATAATAGCTGTGACAATAGTGCAATCAAGGGGTACAATTTGCTGGTTTCATATACAATCTTAACTGCAGTTTTATTTTCATCAAACTGATTAACATAGCCTTCCTGGCATTTTCTCAGTTATTATATGAAGACATTTGTATTCTGCATTTAATAAAGTTTGCCTGTACTCTCCTAAGATGCACCGTGAATCTATCATTTCTGTTTTGAATTCCCTAGAACAAATTGATTACCCTTGCAGAATCTCAGTTTTTCACCTACAGAGTGAAAATAGTAAATGCTTTCCTCATTGTGTTGTGGAGACAATTTTAGTGTGTGCTAGTAAATGTTTAAAAACAACAAAAATAAATACCCACAAGCCCCACTCTTCATGTTTGCTGGTTTCCATGTTGTAAACACTCTCACAGACACCAGCTTCAAGTTATTAACACGGCATCACGGAATGCCAAGTTGGGAAGACAGGCACCTAACTGGCTCTCCCACATCGGCCTGAGCCAGCCCATCCCTCACCTTAGATGAATTAATGAATATGAAGACATAGGACAGGTTTCCACTTACTGGGAAATCAATAAATGTTCATTAACTTTTATGTAACTTGGGCCTGTCCTCCAAATCTCCGAATTGGAGGCAAACGCTAAAACAAGCCAGGAAAAAGAAAATCTGTCATAAGCAGGTGCATTTTTGGAGTAAAGAAGGCAAAAAAAGGAAAGAAAGGGCATTTGGCACCGCTGTGAGGACCAGATAACTAGAGGAAGATAATCAGCAGAAAAAGAAGGCTCTTTCCCCAAAGGTCTCAATGCAGTGAGGGACCTGGAGTTTATACCCACTCTCAGTACCAGGCAGACCCTCTTCACTCCACCATCACCTAGGTAACTGGGGCAGTGTGGGGTTAGTTGCCTGGCAACAATGCTCACCTTTTTACTCCTCTGCACACCCCCGTGCCTTGACCTCTGGTGATATTTCCTCTTCAGAACCTGCTGCCTATCCCTGTAACACGTCTTTTCTATAGCCCCTGACCTCTGGCTAAGCCAAGCCTAGGGGCCGCCCAGCTAGGGTACGAGCCAAGCCTAAGGGCCATCCAGCTAGGTACACCTGCCCAGAAATGCACCATTCTGCCTGCGCTCGTGTAAGAAAAGCATCAAAGACAAAGAGCTCGGAAAAGTAGCCAGGAGATTTGGAGTTAGTCTCAGCTTCATGCCAGACCAGCTGCTGTGAGACCTTGGGAAGATTGCTTGACTTCTCTGAGATTTTGTTTCTTCATCCGCCAAATAGAGATTTTCCTCAAATCTGTGCAACGGGGGATTTTCTTTCATCTGTGAAATAAGGGATTATAATGCCTGCAGGGACGCCCACACAGAGTTGTCCTCAGGTCCATGTGTATGACAGTCCTCTGATGTACATCAAATGCAAAAGAAGGTGATTATTACATTCAAACAGACCTCGAGCCTCTCTAGAGTTCCCCAAAGCCGAGCTGAGGCCTTGGCATCAGAAAGCCAAGAGATGAATGAAGCCAAATTTCTTCCAGGACAAAGCAGGTGACATGTTCTAATGGATTCTGAAGAGGGTTTGTGTCCTGCCCTTAGCTGTCGTAGCACTGTTTGTACAGGCAGCCGGAATCCAGCCCAACAGCGAGAAGAAAATTGGCAGCCCTGGGAAGTGAGCAGCGCTCAGGTTGGACTTGATTAGGTACCAATTTGGGCCTGTTAGCTGAGCCTCCAGTATCATCTCAGCCAATTACTGGTCCAGCCTGGCCTGCAGCTGGCTTCTCCCTTCCAAGTGAGACACTTTTATTTCCAGAGCTCTCCCCTGTGCCTGAGGCAAGAGACCAGGGTGACTGTGGCCCATTAAAAAGATGGAGCGAGAAATAATTCACTCAGTAAGGTAATGGTGTGGGTGGGGCCTGAACTGGAGCTTTAATTAAAATGTAAAAAAAAAAAAAAAAAACCTCAATAAACAGTCTTGTGGCTTGAGCATAATAAGTATGAGAATTTATAAACTCTCCCAGCTATGGGACTCTGATGACTATTAAACTTCACGTCTGGCAGAGGAATTTTGGCCTGATGGGCTAACTGTGCTACTCCACCTCTGCCAAGCCAAACAGGCTGGCAACCTAAGCAGGAGGCCAGCAAAGTCTTGCTGAGACTACCCCCCACCCCTCAAGAGCTTCTTGGCTTAGGCCATCCCCCAGTCAGGGCTGGCCCTCAGGAGAACCAGTGTGTGCCAAAGGACTCTCCTTCCGGTTCATTTCCCAGCCTCTGCAAGAACTCGGCTCCCACTCTTGCCTTTCTCTAGTCAAATCATTGCTCCCAGGAATGCAAGGGAGAGGGGTCATCCTCAGAATAATGTGTTGCCTCTTCCTGGCGCTGGTGCTGCCCTCTTACTAAACCACCTTCCCTCTTCAGCACAGCATTCGAAGCCCCCACAATCTGGCCCATTCTCAGCTCATTCCTTGCTATTCTTTACTTCCCACTTGCCCCTCTCTGCACTCTTCAGATGGTCTCTTGCCTGGAGGCCTGTGCTTATGCTTCTACCTAGAACATACACACCTAGAACATGCACACCCTAGAACATACACGCCCTTACATTCTACCTAGAACATACACACCCTAGAACATACATGCCCTTACATTCTACCTAGAACATACACGCCCTCACATTCTACCTAGAATATACACACCCTTACATCCTACCTAGAACATACACACCTAGAACATACACACCTAGAACATACACACCCTAGAACATACACGCCCTCACATTCTACCTAGAACATACACACCCTAGAACATACACGTCCTTACATTCTACCTAGAACATACACACCTAGAACATATACACCCTAGAACATACACTCCCTCACATTCTACCTAGAACATACACACCTACAACATGCATGCCCTTATATTCTACCTAGAACATACGCGCCCTCACATTCTACCTAGAACATACACGCCCTTACATTCTACCTAGAACATACACACCCTTACATTCTACCTAGAACATACACGCCCTTACATTCTACCTAGAACATACACGTCCTTACATTCTACCTAGAACATACACGCCCTTACATTCTACTTAGAACATACACACCTTTACATTCTACCTAGAACATACACACCCTTACATTCTTACCTGGTATATAGAACAGTCTCTAAGTGAATGAACCCTAGGGCCAAGATACAGTTAAATTCCAACTCTACCCCTCACCAGCTGTTAAACTTATGGCAAGTTTCTTCATCTGTTAGTGCCTCCAATTCCTCAACTATAAAAAGAGGTTATGACATTGTGAGGCTTAAATGAGCATGTGCTCGTGTGTGTATATTGTTCTTGATCCATAGTAGCCATTACATAGTTAACTTGTTATTGTTATCTTTTAAGATAAAACATTAGCAACTACATAACCTGCAGGCCCAATCCATCTGCCCTGATTTCATAAATAAAGTTTGAGTTTGCCATTTATCTAGGACTGCTTTCCTGCTGCAGTGGTAGAGTTGGGCATTTGAGACAAAGACTGTGTGGCCCCCAAGAGGGTCTATTGACTGTCTGTTTGAAGAACAGTTCTGCTGAGCCCTACTTTAAGATGCAGTTAAAGAACACGCCAACTCTAATACCCCCATCTTCAGGCTGCACTAGACTCCCCTTCTTTATGTCCTCATGTCCCCTGAACCTTTCCCTTTTGAATGTTTATTACAGTATTCCAATGACCTGTTAGGCTGTCTGCTTCCATCATTGGACTGCGAGCTTTTCAAGGAAAGGTGCCATATTTCTTCATTTGCTTTTCTTTCACAGGGCATAGCCAAATGAACTACGAATAATGGATGATCTAGAAAGAGAGTCTACCCTGAGTCAAAAAATGACCCAGGATTAAACCTAGTAAGTGAACAATGTCATCCAGTTTGGAATGGGAC
Organism: Arctocebus calabarensis; assembly: GCA_963573935.1. NCBI lineage: Eukaryota > Metazoa > Chordata > Mammalia > Primates > Lorisidae > Arctocebus > Arctocebus calabarensis. The sequence continues at coordinate 11,327 of CAUYON010175606.1, forward strand.
AAACCAGCTCACTGGATAGGAGCTCCTGTGGCGTTTACAGGAGGGTCCTCAGCATGTACACTCTTATCTGTGCTCCACAAGACAGGGTCATTTCAGAATGACATAGCTACAAAAACCTGAGCTGATGAGGGAGAAGAAAGGACAGCTTCCTGTGAAGTTTGAAGAAATGTCCGTGATAAAGCAGGAATGGGTCTGGAGCTCAAAAGCGTAACAGGAAATAGCATTCCTGAGTCATATGAAGGCTGGGATGATAGAAAAATGTTCAAGTCTGAGGATTTCTAGAACTTTCTTCTGCCTAACTTTGGTCAAGAAAAGCAGGACATTTAAGGCTTGGAGATAAAGGTGAGGGGTGCTGTGACTTTGATGTATACCTAATGTCACCTTCATATAAGCAGCGGTTACTATGTTTAAATTTGAAAGAAACTACTTCGTCTTAACACCAGATACAGAAAGCTTTCTACGTGGCATAGAGGAAGGAGGGGATTTGACCATGGGCAGGTGAACAAATAGACAAAAAAGGAACCTCAGTCTCTGCCTTCAGGAAGTTCATCATCTAATGAGAAGTTAAAACCAGTAGGACTGCAATCTTCCTCATAAATCTGAGTGAAAACCCAACCAACACCATGTACAATAAACCCTAGAAGCTGGATTGGATCGTATTACTGTGAAATCTCGGGTTAACCATAGATTCCCAGCCAGTGACGCACTTACTGTAAGCAATATTTAAAACAATAAAACCTCCTGTAACAGGAAAAGAATTCAAAGAACCCCTTGGGGTCCTTGTTAAAAGGTTCAGCCTATATAAACACTTGCTGCTGCTTAAATTGGGTATCCAAGAACACCGAGCGAAAGAGCGGGTGAGATGGAACGTTGACGGATACCAACGGGACCGAGGTCAGCAGAAATCCCAGAATGGGCAACAAAATCTCAGCATTTTCTGAAATGTATTCCTTAGGATGTTTCTAGACATTTTATCTCGAATTTTTTTTAAGTGCCTGCAGTAGAACTTTTAGTATGTTGTTAAGCAGGGTGACTCTTACTTAGGATGTAAACCGTTTCTTAAATGCCTCATATTCATTTGAGCAGGAAATATATTTTCTACAGGGAATTGCCCAGCTCTCAAGGTCTTCAGAGCACACTTTGGGATAAAGGCGCAGGTAACACTGTGATCTCCTTGAAGAAAGCATGACTTGTCTTTTTTGGGGATCCTCATCGCCCAGATCAGAACTTTGCACAAAGTGCTTAGTGGATGGAACCGAACTAAAGTAAGAGGCTGATATACTGAGCTTGAGTCCCTGATCTACCCTGGCCTCAGGACTGTGCAGCCTAGAGAAGGTAGAGAAGTTCAATGAGGATGTTTCTCCAGCTTCCAGACTCTGACTAATCTCAGCTTAAAACCCTGAGAGTTATCCAGAAGAAACTTGGATAGTTTAGGTGCTTCTCCCAACAGCTTTAGATAAAGACTAATTTTCCTTGAGAGATAATTTCTTCTGAAATGGTGAAGTCCCCAGGACTATCCTTCAGTACTTCAGATGACCAAGCAACTTGAGACTCTTTCACAGTAGTCATTACACAAGAAAAATGTCGGGTGTCAAATTCATCAGCAATTAGCAAATTTTCCAAGCTGATTCCGTTTTAGAGAATGTTACAACAGGGATGCGCGTGCCAGATGTAAATACATTTCTAGTAATCTCCATGAACCAAATTCTATACCACTTTTGCTGTGCACTTACCTATACTATTAAAATGCCCAAAATTCTAGAAATCATTTTATCAGCTACATTAATTTCCTCTTGAAATATCTCAACATATCAACTCAAAATTAAGCATCAGAATTCTGCAATTGCATTTAAATATGTTAATAATCATAGGTAAACAAACCCAAGGCTGAAACCGTCCACAAAGAATGGAGGGCAGCTCGTTGGAGGTTCACAAACACAATGCAGGATAATTATACGCTCAAACACTTAACCTCGGGAACATGTAGAAAATTTACAAAGATCAATTGCTCATAAAAAAAAGAAAAAAATTTTAATCAAATGAGAGAGTTATCTAGTAAATGGTTAGAAAATTGACGGGAATTCCTTTGATAACACCATTTTGATTTGATTAGTTGTACTATTTTTATATCTTTAGTAAACAGAGTTTGATTATACTACTGAGCTCCTTTTTTACGGAAATATTACAAACTCATTACTGGCTAAGAAGAAAGTGTAGAAGAAATCAAAAAATACTTTTAAAATTACCACCCAGCCTCTGTCTCCTTCTCCTGGTTTGTTAGTTGCATTTTTTTTCCAGGGCTGCCATATCAATCACCAGAGACTGGGTGGATCACATAACAGAAATTTATTTTCTCATGATTCTGGAGGTCATAATTCAGAAATCAAGATGCTAGCAGGATTTATTTCTTCTGAGGCCTCTCCGTTGGCTTGTAGATGGTCCTTTTCCCTTGTGTCTTTTCCCTGTGCCCTTCTGCGCCCAAATTTCTTCTTGCTGTAAGGAGCAGTCATACTGGTTGAGAACATACCTGTGCATTAAAACACCATAGAACCTTTAAAGGGATGAGGCCAAGGTATGTGTTATTTGAAAATGAAAAAATGGGCTCGGCGCCTGTGGCTCAGCGGGCTAAGGCGCCAGCCACATACACCTCAGCTGGCAGGTTCAAATCCAGCCTGGGCCCGCCAACCAACAATGACGGCTACAACCCAAACAAATATAGCTGGACACAAATATAGCCGGGCTTTGTGGTCGGTGCCTGTAGTCCCAGCTACTTGGGAGGCAGAGGCAAGAGACTCGCTTGAGCCCAGGAATTGGAGGTTGCTGTGAGCTGTAATGCCACGACACTCTACCCACGACAGCTTGAGGCTCTGTCTCAAAAAAAAAAAAGAAAAGAAAATGAAAAAATGTTTGGCCTTCGTTAATTTTTTATAAAAAAGTCTGGATAATTAATGGGATATATGTAGCCAATCCTCGGTATTTATAGGTTCCACCAACCACAGATTAAAAATATTTGGAAAAAAGAAAAACAATAAAAAAATCATAATACATTAAAATAATGCAAATAAAAACAATGCAGCATAAAAATGATTTACATAGCATTTATATTATATTAGATATTATAAGTAATCTAGAGATTATGTAAGTATAGATGAAAATGTGAGAAAGTAATATGCAAATCTACACCATTTTATATCAGGCATAGTATATTGAACCTCTTTGGATTTGGGTATGATGGGGTGGGGTCCTAGAACGAAACCCCCTACAGATACAATTATAAATATATAGTTGTCCCTATATAAATAAGATATTTCTCTCTTTCTCTCCATATATATATATCACGTATATAATTTTCTTGTTTAAAATAAGAATCTAATATAGATGAACGAAGATATGGATCAATTGAGAGATAATTATAGATAGTTAGATAGAATTATGGGAAAATATAGATCAAATCATTACCAGTACTTACCTTTGATTGGGTAAGTTTAAATGTGATTTTTTTTTTGTTTGTTTAGTTATCTGTTTTACCTAATTTTTAAAAAATAAATATACATAGCTAATGCAATAAAAAATTAAAATTACAAAAGCAAAAACTCTGCTAATTCTCCCTTCCTCATAGATATAAGTTCAAGCTCCTTAGTTTGACATCCATAAATCTTTGCCCTGACGACAAACTACCTTGCTAGGTGTACCTCCTGCCACAGCACCCCACCGTTTCCTCCCCCACACTCCCCGTTCCCCAGCATGTCATACTGTCTCCTCTCTGTACCTTTTCATTCATTTTTCTTTCTACCAGATTGACCCCTATTCACTCTTTAAAACTCACATCAAACATCACCTCTTGTGCAAAATTTTTTCTACCCCTCAAGATGTAGCTGCACTCTCTCCTGGACCCCACAGTTTTTTGTTTATGGTTCTATCACGAGAAGCAGATTTTTGTAATTTTGATTACGTTTTGTTTCTTTTACTACTCCCTAGGAACTTCAAAGACTCTAAGAGGATCTTAGGAGGTAATAGCCCGTGAGATGCTAGTTCCCTGTGCTGACATAGAATCCTCACTGTAGAGCAGAGTGGGAGGACCAAGGGAAATCTGAGCCCTGTTACAAAGTGGGACTTAATGGGGTTATCGTGTCCTTCCTAATCTGTAGACGTACAGACTGTGGTCCATGGAAGTCTCACTGTCACTGCATCCACCCCTGGCCACTTCCACTGGGGGAAGAAAACCAGCACAGAAAATCTGCATCCTCCTAACCCAATTTTTCTCACTAACTCAAGAACCAGTGAGAGGAACCTCCCAGCCGCCAGCCACACCTATCATTCCATTCCACTGTTCCCAAGTATGAATCAGAAATACATTCCCAGGCTGCTAAAAGTTCTGCCCTGAGCCTATTCGTCACCTCCTGCCATCCTCCTCTCTGACTTTCACAAACTTATTTCTTGCCTCTCATCTCATGATGAAGGGATGTTCTTATCAGTTGCTCTTAAAGGGCCACACTATTATTTTTCTTCTTCATTATATTGTAGCAAACCTTTCCATATTTACAGAAGTAAATATTAACAAAGCTCCTCATAGTCTGCCAAGTTGTCTGTACCCTGTACTCTTCCAGCTGCCTTTCAAACATTCTTAAAAGGGAAGCACAAAAAGAGAGTTTACTCCCTGGAAACAGCATTGTAAGCATCACTTCTTTGCATAACTCATGGTCACCAAGAGGCTTAAAAAAAAAAAAAAAAAAGCAGCAGGATCACAAAGATGTGGAAACAACCCAAGTGCCCTTCGACACATGAATGGATTAATAAATTGAAGTATATGTATACTATGGAATACTATTCAGCCATAAAAAGATGGAAATTTTGTATCTTTTGTAACAACCTGGATGGATTTGCAGAACATTCTCTTCAAGTATGCAAGAATAGAAAAACAAGCATCACATGCACTCAGTACTAAATTGAAACACGTAGATTATCAACTACATGCTCACATGAGAGAAAAGCTCAATCATACTCAAGAGGGGAGAAGGCAGAAAAGAGTTGAGAAAGTTTCCACCCAACAGGTACATTGCACAGGCATATAGCACACTTCCTGGGTGAAGGGCACAACTATAACTCAGACTTTAACCTAATGAAAGCAAATTATTAGACTTCATCATATATACCCTCATTTTGATCTGTAATAAACCAATAAACAAAACCCAAAACAATAAAGGCTAACATGGATGTGAACAGAAAGGAACTCTTACACACTGGTGGTAAAACTGCAATGGTATATGGAAATTCCTTGAAGAATTAAAAGAACTATCATTTGGCTCAGCAGTCCCACTATTGAGTATTTACCCAAAGGAAGCAAAAAAGTAATTTTATTTAAAAGACGCCTGCAATCAAATGTTTATCACAGCACAATTCACAATCACAAAGATATAAATCAGCCCAAGTGCCCATCAATACATGAGTAGATTAATCACATGTGCTATGTGTATAGCATAGAGTAATACTCAGCCATAAAAAAATGGTGAAAATGGTGAAGTAATACTTTTTGTAACCATCTGGATGGAACCAGAAACCATTCTTTTAAGGAAGTATTGCAAAAACGGAGAAACAAACACCACGTGTACTCACTGTTAAACTGGAACTAATTTATCAACACCCATGTGCCAATTTGGCAGTAAAAGTCAATGGAAAGCAAGCAGGTGGGAGAGAAAAGAAGGGAGGGGTAAATTCACAACGAATAGGTACAATGCACACTAACCAGGTGATTGATGGGCACACTTATAATTTTGACTCAAACTTTTCAATAGCAATTCTTATAATATTCTGAAATAAAAAAAAAGAAAGATGCGTCTGGAGAGCAGATGTCCAAGGAGTGGATGGTGAATGGCCCTCCCTGTGCTATGTGAGTGGGAATGCGTGGGTATGTGGTCTCACACCTAGGGAGGCACCTCCCTTGCTTTCTTCTTAATTTCTTGACCCTCTGCTCTCCAAACCACCTATAGGACACTTATCAGAGCTTATTCAAACTCGCTGCCCACTTTGAGAGGGAACAACAAAAGGGAATGGGGAGATGGTACAGCCGTCCCTGGCATCCTCTTTCTCCTCAGGGAGTCTCTCCCACCTGAAATCAAGGGTATACAAATGCGGACAGAAGAGATCAAACTATCACTCTTTGCCAAAGATACGATCTTCTATCCATAAAACCCCAAAGATTTGCCAACAGATTCCTGGAACTGGTGAATAAATTGTTAAATAAAATGAATGTACACAAATCAATTGCATTCCTAGACACCCAACTACAGTCAACTCGAGAATCAAATCAAAGATCTAATACCTTTCCCAATAGCAACAAGGAAAATAAAATACTTAGGAATATGTTCCTTGGAGGAAGTAAAAGACTTCCTATGGGGAGTCCTATCTATGGGGAGAACTATGAGTTACTGAGGAAGAAAATTGCAGAGGATGTGAACAAATGGGAAAATATATTATGCTCATGGAAAAACCAAAAAAAAAAAAAAAGTTTGGATTCTCTTCGGAAAACGGTTCACAGCAGTGCTCTTTGTCTACAGAAAAATGTAAGGATGTTCAAATTATTTCTTTATTTCTTCACAAAGGGTGAATCAGAGCAGCCTACCCTTACAAATGGCACGATCTTGGATGTTCACATCACTCCCTCAGTCCATCTAGGCTGCCAGATCACTGTACCTTGGACTGGATGGATTTCCTCAACAATAGGAATTTACTCTTCACACTTCTGGAGGCAGATTTGGGGTCTGGTGAGGGCCCATTTCATATGTGGTGGCTTTTCAGTGCCTCTTCCCAGGGCAGAAGGGCCAAAGCAGCTCCAAGGACCTCTTACTTAACCACCTCTCAAAGCCCCCACTTCTTAATACCATCACTGTGCAGTTTAGAATTGCAATGTAGGAATTGGGGAGGGGAACACAGATATTCAGACCCTACCAGTCATCTTTCTAGTCTCAATTTCCTAATGTGTAAAAACCTCACATGAAAACAGAACAGAACCTCTCGAGACTCTTCATTAACTTCTCTCTTTCCCCAGGTCCTCACTGGAGCCCAAGGTGCATCATCTTTTACCTAGACAGGTGCTGCGTCATCACCAAGCTTGCTGCTGAAGTCAGCTGGCATTATGTCATAGCAAGACTTTCTCCGTGACCGAAGCAGTTCATTGATTTGCAATCACAGGAAGCTCCTTGTCTACTTGCCCACTGACTGGTAACACACAGTCCACAGAGCCACATCAGTCCACGGACTTCACTTTGTGTGGTTTATTAGCCACTTTAAATTTTCACATCAGTCCATGGACCTCACTTTGTGTGGTTTATTCGCCACTTTAAATTTTCATATTGCATTTTTTTCATTGAGTTAAATGGTATGCTTAGTAAAGTATGTAACATGTGCTACTCTTACCTGTGCAATTTAATCATTTTTTTTTGCATATACATACTGTATAAGCACCATCTGGAAATAGCATGTTTTTAGCACCCCACACCCTTCCTTTGTGCCCCCTCTGGGTGAATATGAGCCCCCTCAGAGGCAACCACTGTCCAGACTCTGTCACCATAGATTAGTCTTGCCTGTTCTTGAATTTACTGTAAGTGAATTGTATACTGTGTGCACTGTTGTGTCTGGCTTCTTTCATTCAAGGCTAAGTCTGTGATTTTCATCCATATTATTGCATGTACAATAGTTTATTCTTTCTTAGGATCTCTAATTTTATTTTCATCAATCCTGACTTCCTCTCTGAGCTCTCTCTGTTCTCTGTTCTTCTCTATGAATATGCCAGGCATCGTCCAGCTAAATACTTTCATACGAGTCAGTATTGTAACTTACTTATAGAATGTTTTTCCTCTTCTTTCTCTTCTGACTCAAATCTATTTCCTCCTTTAGACCTCAGATCCAGTCCTCCTTCCTTAGGGCAAGCTTTTCCTAACCGCTGCCACCCTTGTCTGAGGCTAGACAAGGTCCCCTATTACATTCTCTGGTTATTTTCTTCGCTGATTACTCTCAGCCTTCTTGAGACGATTTCCTCCCTGGGAGCAGGAACCATGCACACCCTTTGTTTTCACCATGACATTCTCAGTTCCCATTTTTATAGATGCTCAGATATCTCTTGAACACGTGCATAAATGAGGAAAGCACCCACCTCGGTGCCTGGCCCACCCACAGAAGCCTCCTTTTCTCCTCATGTTGTTATAAACTCTGAATACACCACATTTGGGGTCCTCTGCCTAGGCAAACCCTACTCTTGGGAAGAGGTCCTGGAAGAAATCATATCACGACTCTTATTCACAATGATTTCTGAAACATTTTCACCAGAGACGTTCTTTTGAGACTGAAGGAAGCACTGGCTCATGCTTCATAATGGAATGTGACATTTCTCTGAGTTTTCTTTAGAGCTCTTCCAAGAAGGACCCCTTTCTGAATCATTAAGAAGGGTATGCGTGAGGATATACGCACAGACAGAAAAGGACCAGGAAGAAATATAATAAAATGTTAACACTGGCTTTCCTGGGATAGAGGAACTGGGCAAGATATTTTTTCTGCACACTTTACTGTAACTTCTAAATATTCTATAGTGAGCATACACTGTGTTCATAACAATAATAATACAGCCCTATTTTTAAGGAAAAGATACCTTCGGTATGTCTTCAGTGACACAGGAGGAAATCTCAAATTGTCTTTTATTGTTGATACACACATAATTCCACAATCTGGGACAGTAAGCCCTTGCTGGAAGCCTAGTAGAAGGAAAAGGGAGGGTAATGGTCAGGTCTGTCTCCGGCCCTGGTAATGGGATTCCTGCCTGGCTGGGGACTGCACCGAAACTCTGGGTTCAAACCAGCCAGGAAACCTTCCTGGGCCTCTGAAAGAAAGTTGCAGATCCTCCAGAGACAAAGTGAGGTCTCAGAGTTTCTACACTTATTTGAGAACAATTTTCCTGGCCTTCACCTCTTCGGTTGTTTTATTTTGTCTTTGCCAGATTAAACTTCCTCATTTGATTAAAATGGTCCTCAAATGACCTTATTCTCGTCACCCTCATTACCTTCATCTCTGGCAGCTCCCAGTATTAATTATCTCTTTTAAAATCTGCTGCTATTGGCTGAACACAGCATGTAGGCCTGATTTGACTATGGGAGGCTGCGTTAGAGCCATCACCTCCCTTGTTTTGGCCACTGTACCCTCATTAAGATCCAACTACCGTGGAGAGGTTAAGAGCAGAAAATCTCAAACCAGACTGCTTCTTTCAAATCCCAGCTCTGACATTAGCTGTGTGATGATGACCTAGTTCCTCGACGTCTCTGTTCCTCCACCATGTTAAAAATGGTGATGATAATGAACCAGAGGTAGCTAGAAGGATTAACCAGGTTCATCCCCACAAGGAGAGGGCTACATAAATGCCAACTGTTATTATTAACTGTGACCAAAATAGCAGTGGTTTTCATTTAGGCTTTTCTGTTTTGTTTTTGTGAAGAGTTTAGCTGCGAAAACTCCCCATTGACTGAAAAAGATTGAAGTTAAACCCCCTTATATCTCAGACTTCCCCCAACTAGGAATTCTGTAACTGATTTTCAAACCTAGAGGCGGCAAAATGAATTTGCATTTTTCCCAGAGAAATTCCAGCGGGAAAGTGAGAGACAAAATGAGAGGGGAGCAGAGAAAGAACAGTGACAGAGAGACGGAGACGGAAATGTAACAGATTGAAACTGCTAGCCTGCATCAGGAATGAGGGCCTCAGAAAAGCTGTTCATTTCCCAACTGGCTTTTCCTTTTTGTGGCTTTTTTTTTTTTTCCTTTTTTTCATTTGTGTTCACACTTCTCCCTCTTGTGGCTCATCAGAAAATCACAGGTGTTCCTTCCTTTTCAATGAATTTCAGCGCTGGGGAACATTCAAGGCCAGCAGTCCTGGACAAGGCAGCTGGGGCAAACCCCACCTGAATCCCAGGAAGAAGAAGAGGCAGCAGGGGGAGAGGTGGCCAGGCTACGTCATAATCCTGCCTGCTCCTGATCCGAGTGTCATGTGATCAGAAAGAACCGTCTTTCTTGTTGTTAAGGGGCAAAAGAGCTCCAAAAATGGCCCACAGTGCTGGGTCCTTTCAGGGATATCCCCTTTCAGTGCTGATGGGGGAATAGATGCTTTTATAGTCAGACCAGTAGGAGAGACAAATGATAAAAATGAGTCCAAAAGAGAACAGTAGCCATCCTTGCTGATATTCGTCCTCCTCTAAGTCAGCCCCTGCCTTTGTTCAGACTTGTACCCTTCGCAACTAGAATGTTACCCTTTCATGATACCTTTTGCCAAAAAGTGATTTCTCTTCTCCCTCCCCACAGCACCCAGTCTATGATCCTAAAGTGGCACCAATCAGCTTTGGTTTCTATGGCAATGACAGTGCCCTTGTCTTAACATCCCACAAGAGAGCGAAGGGGAAATGGAAGAGGCTGGGCTTCATTCAGGCCTCTGCACAGAATGGGCATAGTAAACATTTGATGACTGTGCGACCTCACGTATGTTCAATGAGTGTCTCCATCCACCGTAAAGGGGACGGATGAGACTGGGTCTGAGGGTAGAGTAGTCTCGAACTGCATCCATTCCTTTTCAGAAGGCCTTTACAGACAAAAAATTATCTATGTATCCATTTCAATTGTATAGCAAACCTGCATTTGGAAGCTATTTAAATCATCCCTGCAACTTATTTTAAAATGCTCAGAAGAAGAGGAAGAAAAGTAGGAAGGAAGAAAGGATATAGAGGAGGAAGAGAAAGTGGGGGAGGGGAAGAGGCAAACAGAACCGCTGGTAATCTACTTACAGGGCATATGAACAGCCATTGGGTCTTTTTTTCCCCTATATTTTGCAGTCTTAATGTTTTTCTTTTTCTTTTTTTAACAAGTGAACAGTTTATTAAGAATTAAACAAAGGTATGATGTGATACAGTACAAGCAAGGCTTAATGTTTTTCAAAACATAAAGTTGCAAGAAAAACAGTGTATTTAAAATAGCTTTCAAGGCTCAGCACCCATAGCTCAGTGAGTAGGGTGCCGGCCACATACACCGAGGCTGGAGGGTTCAAATCCGGCCCCAGCCTGCTAAACAACAATGACAACTACAACCAAAAAATAGCCAGGTGTTGTGGTGCGCCTGTAGTTCCAGCTGCTCGGAAGGCTGAGGCAAGGGAATGGCTTAAGCCAAGAGCTTGAGGTTGCTGTAAGGTGTGATGCCACAACTCTACAGAGGGTGACATAGTGAGACTCTGTCTCAAAAAAAAAAAAAAAAAGCTTTGAGGTTTAAAAATAAGGCAAATGCCTAGGTAAGAAATACAATCAGGGCACAAATCAAAATTAATTTCTCAAACTTGAGGCCACAAATGGGCTTTAGGAGTCACAATGCTCAGGAAATCTTTAAGTATGAGTTTCATGTTACTGTGGTTCTGTAGGGCAGTGATTTTCAACCGGGGCGCCACAGCACACTGGTGTGCCCGGAGAGGATCTTTGGTGTGCTGTGAACATTTTTAAAGATCATTAGCTAAATTATTTTTGAAAGAAGTTCAAAGTGCAGTAAGTATAGTCTTTTTTTACTCTAGTTTTGTTTTTGATCAACATAATTTAAGTGCGCCATGGAAGTTTAACTATAAGTTCAAGGGTTTCAATGGATAAAAAAGGGTAAAAAACCCTGCTCTAGGGAAAATGTTTTTTCTCTTTCATTGATTTTCAAGGGGTTTATAATAAACTGCCCCCACAAAAACTGTTAAAATAGTAACCTAAAGGGAATCCCCAAAATTGCTATGACCAGACACATGAGAATCAACAACCATGGAGTGATAGACTGAACTACTCAAATTGCAGAGACAAGACGTACCTTCGCCAAGATGTAGCCAAGATCTCCATATCCAGATGGGGAAACTAAGCCCAAAGAGAGGTCAATGAGTTGAACTCCTACAAATTTAACATGTTTCACTGGCTCATAAATGACAGCCAGGCCCACAATGATCTTCTTGTACCATGGGAATTGCCCCCCCAGAAAAGCTGTCCTGAAAAATGTCACCAGACAATGGTCATCTTGTCAGTCCTGGTAGACAAGAACATGCATCTTTGCTCTGAACCAGATGACCACATTCTTACAGAGCTGATTGCAAAGGAAACTTTGTTGACAGGGTTCTTGGCATCTCAGTGAAATCAGGGACACTCTCAGCTATAGGGAAGAAGGAGTGGGCCACTAACTAAGATTGATGGGTGGTGCCAGTCCTGGCAGGCTCAACACAATGTGGGGATGGCCAAGTGGGGGAAGAAAATTAGTTTGCAAGATTAGAACGTATTAACACAAGTCAAACAACTGTCATGTCACAGTTCTTCACCATAATGCTGATTGGCAGGCAGGCATTACTGATTCTGATGGCCACGGAGACGAGGCATCTGCAATCTGTCTCGCATGACATCCTGCTGGCTGGCAAATATCCCCTGCTAGAGAAGTCATCTTTTCTTAGAAATCTGTCCCTTGGGTCTTGTTTGGTAGACCTCCAGGCCAAAGGTGCATGGCAAAGTGAGTGAGGACCAGGGAGGATGTGGTGGCTGCCAGGAACTTCAGCTGAAGAGGAAAGGTAGGCTTTCTAAGCTCAAGGCAACAAGTGCTTTCTGATCACTCACAGACCTGGTAACAGGATGGGAATAGCAGGAAGATGCAAGAGATATCAAAAATGATAATCCCCGACTAAAGGAATATCCAACTCTACTAGGGAGCCCAGACCTACACATGTGGCCAAGTTCAATAATAGTGCGAAGCAGGCCACATATGGAGGTCATCAAGGCCATCCCCTGACTGACGACAAGCAGTTACCTCTAATGAATGCCTGATTGTCTCTACCCCAGTCACTCTTCTCTGCACCCAACAGGAGCTCAGTAGAGCAGCATATCAATTTCATTACCATCCAAGCTAGAAGAGCTTGGAAATAGTCATACCTAGCTTATCCTCAAATCCTGGGTGGCATTCTTTCTTTATTGTTTTGCATTGTTTAAAATTTTGAATGTGGGCTTTCTAAATTGTTTTTATTAAATATTGGGTAAATATAAAAGAATATTTGTAAAGATATGTGTATTAGTTCAGGTTGTTATATCGTAGTGACAAACAACCCTAAAATGCCAGTGGCTTAACATACTAACCATGGACTTCTCACCTCTGCAAAATCAGCTGCTGGTCCAGATACTTCTCCAGGCTTTTTTCCATAAATCCATGCTGCTTTGATTTTATGACTGCTCCATCTGCACGTGAGGCCATGGAAGAGGAAGAGTTAGCTGAAAGATCATACACCAACTTTTTCATGCTTTGCTCCAGAAGTAACACACATATGTGCATGCACGCACGCACACACACACACACACACACACACACACCAGTTCTGCCTGCAGTTCCTTGGCTTGAACAGTTCATGACCTTGTCTAACTTCAAATGTGTGGAGACTGGCAAGGAGCAGGTGAAATGTTTTTGCACAACATTTGAACATAGAGTAAATATTCTCATACTCATCAGCAAGGGTTTTTTTCTTTCTTTCTTTTTTTTTTTTGTTCTTTTAAGAAACAGCCTATTTTTAAAATTCTTAAATATTAAGGCAGTATAAATGGTTTGGGTTACATGGATAAATTTTGTAATTACTTGAGAACCAGCTATAGGTGTGTATTAGGTAGTGTTCATTATACCCTTTAGGTAGCTTTCTGCCCCTTTCCTTCTCCTCTTATCCCCTTGATTGATTTCCACTGAGCTTTACTTCCCTCTGTGCCCATGTGTGTTCATCAGTCAGTTCCAATTTAATAATGAGTACATGTGATGTTTGTTTTTCCAATTTTGAAATACTTCACTTAGGAAAACGGTCTCAAGTTCCATATAAATGGTTGCAAAAAGCATTAACCTACCCTTTTTCTGGCTGAGTAGTACTCCAACGTATACATATATCACATTTTATTAATCCACTCATCAACTAATGGGCACTTGGGTCAATTCCACATCTTTGCAATTGTGAATTGTACTGCAGCAGACATTTGAACACAGGTGTCCTTTCGATAGAAAGATTTCTTTCCTTTTGGCTAGATACTCTGTGGTGGGATTGCTAATCAAATTATAGGTCTACTTTTAGTTCTATGAGCAATCTCCACACTGTTTTCCATAAAGGTTGTACTAATTTGCGCTCACACCACCAGTGTATAAACTTTCTTGTCTCTCTGTATCCATGACGGTATCTTTTATTTTCAGACATTTTACTAAAAGCCATTCCAACAGAGGTAAGGTGATACTTCGTTGTGGTTTTAATATGCATTTCCTAATGATTGAGCATTTTTTCATAGGTTCATTGGCCATTTGTCTATCTTCCTTTGCAAAGCTTCTGTTCATGTCTCATGAGCAGGTTTAAGAAGATGAACATTATTGAATATGCTCTGTGTGCCCTTCTGACATATCAGTTCTTTTTCTTCTTCCTCAAAGAACTATCTTCCTGGGTTTTGTATTTGTCATTTTCTTATTTTTCTTTATAATTTCATCACACATTTTTGTGTCCTTAACATATTACTCAGTTTTTGCATTTCTTGAACTTCAAATAAATAGAATCAGTTTGTTTGTATGTTGTGACTTTATTTTTGCTCAGTATTGTTTTACTAAGATTTATTCATTTTTTTCTGCATAACTTCAATTTATTTATTTTTCACTGTTTTATAGTCCCTCAATTATTCAAAAGAATATAATAAAGTATTTACCCAGTATACTGTTGAGTGGACATTGGAGTTGTCTCCACTTTGGATATCACAAAGTGTGCTGTTATTCACATTTTTTATACTTGTCTCTTAATGAACTTTAGCAAAAATTTCTCTGAAAAAAGTTGTCCAAATAAGGGAATGAAAAAAAAAAAGTTATATAAGATAACTCACAGTATCTGAGAAGCAAGTAGGAATGATGAGCAAATAAGTTGGTAAATATACGCATCTAAACAAATTTTAACTCTACAAAAACAAAATAATGTTTTATAAGTTAATAAGACTAAACATACCAATAAATAAATAAATAACTACTCTGGCAAGGATTGATGGAAGAAAACATTTTTAGTTCAAAAGAACTAAAATATGATCATATAGAAGTTGGCGCTAAGCAGATTTGCTGTTGAGCCAGCTCTGGGATGTAAGAAAAAGGAAGAATTGGACCCAGGTACAAATCTAAGGTTTTTGGTCTGACCAACTGAAATGAGGGAGTTATCCCCATCTGAGATGAAAATGATTAGAAGGGCACAGACAGAACCCTCCCAGAGATGGAAAAATCATCCAGGCCATCTGATATAAAGGATTTATTTCTTATAGAAAACATTTATATATAGTCCTTAGTGGAAATTTTCAGAGTAACGAAAATGCCACCAGTGTAAATCCAAATTATTCCTCTTGAAGAAGACCTGAAGGTTGATCAATTATGCAGAAGTAGCAAGATGATTAGTAAAATTTTATGCATATAGTCAACTATTTAATTCTGGGGAATTTGAGAGTAA
This sequence comes from Arctocebus calabarensis, assembly GCA_963573935.1. Lineage (NCBI taxonomy): Eukaryota > Metazoa > Chordata > Mammalia > Primates > Lorisidae > Arctocebus > Arctocebus calabarensis. The sequence goes on from CAUYON010175606.1 coordinate 26,838, forward strand.
CCTGATGTAAAGATGGACATGGGATGACCACAAGGACCACCATTTAACCATGACACAGAATGAACACCCCCCCTACCTCCAGGGAATTGTGTAACACAGTGACCTTGACCCGACCACTCTTATTTAGAAGAGTCATGGAGACAAAGAGGCCTAAGCCTATGCAGGAAGTATCTGTAATGAAAAGCTTCCTTGGTGACAAGTGAACTGTCCTAAATTGAAACCTGCCATTGAATAAAGTCTGATGTTGGCTTAGAAGGCCAGCCTAATTGATTATGTAAAAAAGTTGTTTCCTAATTCCTAAAAAATCCATAAATATTAGATTTATGGGGAAAACTTTGATTCCCATGGAGCTAAGCAATAAAGACTTGAACAAAAGAGTCAGACAAGAGGATGTCATGCAGGACACTGTTCAGAAGATGATCTCATTTATCTAAACCATTTGCTCCACACTGCATGGTCCTCCTTGCAACTACTACTAAAGAAATTCCCATGAGAGTCTTTGAAGAAAAAGAAACAAAATCCAAAAGACACTAGAGATTCCAATCAGTCATGGATGGAGGGGGAAAAAGTACCATATCACTGCCAAGGGGAAAATAAAAAAGCCTCCAGAAAATGGAGAAGTCGAAAAGCATTACACTGTTAAGTGCCTAAAGATAATGGAAGACCGTGGCTATTTGATTTCAGATTAGAAGAAGAGACATCAGTGCCCCAAAAGAAGTCTCAGAATGTGTAGAAAAAGTCATGATGCTTCATAATTGTGACTACTTGAATATTTAATAGGCTGATTTAATATATAATAGGCAAAGATTTAATCAAAGTGCTCATTCCAAAGGGATAACTGAGTATTCTGAAGGTTTGAGCACCTGGAAGGGGAAGAGTATTACTATATTGATAAAATAATAACTGTTAATGAAATATATATACCTTTGAAAACAAAATTGTTGACATGCTGAGTAGAGTATCATTGTTTTACAAGCAGTGACTGCTAGTTAATTACGATATTTTATCATAAGGAATTCAAATTCAAATGAATGTAAAAATGTGAAAATTGCAGATTACCCTGTATTTCTTTGTATGAATAACAGATGTTACATTTTCTGTATCAATTTGAAGTTTGTAATGTAGGTAGTTAGGATAATTCTTACTTTCAAATAGCACTTTTTTCAAGAAAGATATAAGACAGCTATAGTGTATAGGCTTATAAAGATATAAGACAGCCATAGTGTATAGGCTGTCTATATACAGTTACATGAAATTTCAGCTTTCATGACCTTCAGGTTAAGAAGGATTAGGTTGAAGTTATAGTACTATTATAAAAGTGCTATGAGCTGGGTATTGTGACAGGTGCCTATAGTCCCAGCTACTTGGGAAGCTGAGGTAAGAGGATTGCCTAAGCCCAAGAGCTGGAGGTTGCTGTGAGCTGTGATGCCACAGCAATCTACCAACGGTGACAAACTGATACTCTGTCTCAAAAAAAAAAAAAGTGCTATGGCTGGGTGAGTGAAATATAACATACACAAACTCTGAATAATCATGTAACTTGGTCAGTTCTGGTGTGAACAACAATTAGCTTGGATCATAAAGTACTTAATTTATTGCCATCATAGCAACTCCTTTCTCTGTACCATCATTTCTTCTGGGAGGCTGAAGACAAACACTTTGTATAGGTCAAGGTATGGTTGATATCTCCAGTCATCTGTTTCACAATATTATCTGATATTTTAGATATTATCACTTCTGTCATCCTCATTTTCCTGTTCTTAAATCTAATCCTCCATTGATCAAGGATCATATCTATTTGAAGGGACCAGTCTGAGTTAATTCCATTCTCAACCAAAAGATGTAAACTATATTTTTATTATATATTAAAAGATAATTTAATAATAAGGAAAGGATTTTCTGACCACATTAGTTCTTTTATAGTCAATGACTATCTGAATTTTGTTATTAACGGGAAGGCAACTTCTGCTTTTGTCCAAGATGTAGTAACAGGGACTGGACTAAATTCTCATCTGAAGCAATTAAGAGTTAAACAAAATACACAAATCAATTGGTTTTGAACACAGGGCATCAATCAATGTAGGACAAGTTCTATGGGAGAGAAGAAACAAAGGAAATGAGACCTTTGGTTGTCCCATGTTACTGCCTGATGTGCCCCTTGAGACTCCCCATGTTACTATCTGATGAGCATTTCCAGGCCATTGTGCAGGGAGATGAAATGTAGGCAGTAGTCTCCCTGAATTGAGAAGGTGGAGTTGGGAGTCTGAGAAGCCAAGGTAGCAAGAATTCATGGAGCAGATTACAAAGTAAGACAGCTCTGAAGATCAGGAGGCCTTTCTCAAGATTTTAGTTGCTTAATAATACTTGTGGGCATATGAGGAAACTACCTAAGACCAGTGACGGAACTACTCAACGTCTTAAAGTAAACAATACCTAGTGCTCTTACGGGGCCACAAATATTCTGTGTTCCCACAAGCCAGAATGGGAAAATCATAAAATTTATAAGACTAAGGAAACCATTGTCTCAGGAGTGAGGAAAACCTATCACAAAATAGGGACTACTCTGGTTCTCTCTAATGAAAATTATGAGCAATTGTTTGAAAGCTGAAAACTTTTTCAAATAACTATTATCCTAGCAAAAGTTCAAAAATATGTATAAGAAAACAAAAATATCCCACACCCTAAAAGTAAAATTCACAATGTCTTGCATCCAATAAATAATAATGAGGCATGAAAAAAGGCATAAAATTAGTATCCATAATGATAAAAATAAATCTATAGAAACTGATCCTAAAATTTCACAGATGATAGAATTATTATAGGATATAAAAACAGTCACTATATTGTCTATATAGAGAGCATGTTAAGAAGGCATAGGAAAGAGAGCACGTGAAGAAATAATAAATATTATTTTATTTTATTTTTTAAATTTTTATTTTCATTTTTTATTTTTTTGAGACAAAGTCTCAAGCTATTGCCATGGGTAGAGTGCCATGGCATCACAGCTCACAGCAACCTCAAACTCTTGGGCTTAAGCAATTCTCTTGCCTCAGCCTCCCAGGTAGTTGGGACTACAGGCACTGCCACAACAAGTGGCTATTTTTTGGTTGTAGTTAACATTGTTATTTGGCAGGCCTGGGCTGGATTCAAACCTGCCAGCTCTGGTGTATGTTCCTGGTGCCCTAGTTATTGAGCACCAGCCACTGAGCCAATAACCAATATTTTTAAAAGACTTAAACTGAACATTTAAGAATAAAAACTGCAAAGTCTAAGATGAGAAGACTAAAACTAACTCAAACAGCAGACTAGATATTTCAGTAGAAAGTTTTAGTTAACTTTAAGACATAGCAATAGAAACTATTCAAAATAAAACAAATTTTAACAAAAACTGAGGAAAATTAGCAGAATATGAATGAGCTATGGGAAATTTTCAAACTGTTGTTCAAAATGCATGTATCTGAGTTCCTGAATGAGAGGATCCAGAAATCTGAAAAAAACTCAATCACAATAATCATGAAAAAAATTACTTAAAGGCACATCACAATCTAATTGATTAAGACAATCAAATCATAAAGAAAAATTTTTAAAACTACTAGAGATTAAAAACACAAAATATGGAGGAGCAAGGATAAGAATGACAACAAACTTCTCAACAGAAACAATGCAACCCAGAAGATAGAGAGCAAAAATAAATGGGACCAGGAGGAGCATGACCAAAAAAAAAAACTGGTAACCAAGAACTTTATATCCTGCAAGAAATACTTTTTCAAACATACAACATGCAATTATGCAAAGGCTGTAATTTAATACTGGTAGATGTATGCTACAAGAAATATTAAAAGAAATTCTTCAGCTGATAGAAAAATGATACCAAATAGAATTCTGAATTTACACAAAGAAATAAAAATTGCAGGAAATAGCATCCCTTTACTCCTTCACTGATTGATAGAAAGCTTGATATAGCATAAAGTCAATTATCTCTGAGTGTCTTCTCAACATTACTATTTAACCCACTCATGAAACTTTTCTTTCCTAACCTTACTTGAGAAATTGTGGGAAGTAGGTGGGAGACTATCTTTGATGTTAAAATTATGACTTTTGAAGTATATGGAGAAAAATTTATCTTTCTTGAGATCTATAATTTCCACTTTTCTGTGTGTACTGGACCAGCATCCCATTGCTCATTGATTTTGGATACAGTTATAATGGTGTTCCCTTATACCACAAGAATGTGCATAATAAGACCACTTTTAATTTGGACAAGGAATTTTTTATTATCTGTGACACCAGGATATATAGGAAAAATACTTGCCTTTCTTCTGGCCCCTAATTCTACCCATTTAAGAAAAGTTTTACCTCCTTTTCTTTGTTCACTTTCTGTAAAATTTAGTGATTCATTCCTCACAAATGATGAACATAACTAGCAAGTCTCTTTCTCATTAAATATGTTTAACAATAAATGATCTGAAAATTGCTATTGGACCTCTATGAAGACAAGTGTGGTTCCTAAAGTATTTGTAAATGTTTCTATTCCGGTGTGTGCCCCTGCCATTCAAATTTTGAATAATGCACAAAGTGGCTTTTTGAGATCACATCATGTCATCCACTGATAAAATTCCATCCCTGATTGAAGATAAACACAAGTATGACATGTCCCTTCAACTCATCATTTAAAATGTGGATCAAGAACTGATCTGGAGAATGCAGGATGCCTTCATTACTTCCTATTGAACATCTGGAGTATATGAAATCCATTGCTGCCTTTGTCTATTTCAATGCTTCCTTGATGACTGTTATTCACATTTCTTCTTTGACATACTCCTTGTGAATGACTATGGCATTTCTCATTAAAGCTTCATTCAACTCTGAACTTTCCTTTTAAAATATATACATACAGAATAAAGACTGAACAGGGGCTTCCCTCTATTCCTGTGATACCTTAAAAAAAATCTTTCTCTTTTCTAGCTAGTTCCTGGTATAGTCTCATTAATGAGCAATGATCCATATTCTTTGTTATGATACTTGCCCTACATATTCCAAAATTCCATGTCATTGATATAAAAGCCATGAGAGCTCTCACTCCTCTTAATTGAAAAAAAGAGTCAAAAAATTATCTGAACACAATATATTGATCTTCCCTTGGTCTTATGAACATATGTCAATAAACTTATCAATCATTTTACCAAACTTATCAATCATTTTACCTGATTTGAGACCTTGTAACACCTCTTTGACAAAAAGTTGGCAAGCTGATGCTTTGGTCTTATTTGGGTGAGTAAAGTAAAAGTAAAACTGTGATATTTCTCTCTTGTACTTTTAATAAAATAAATGAACATCAAAATGCTTGTATACAGGCTTAAAAATCTCAAACTGAGCTTTGAAAGACATCAGATGATATTTCATTGAAGAAGAGTGGTCTTAATGTCTCTTTTATCCTTTCTCTATTAGTGTTAGAGTGGCCTATCCCCTTAAAAATTATACAAATGTGTGATGTTTTTCTCTTCCTCCGAATCAAAGGAACACACCTTATATTTACCATAGGACTATGGATTGGACTCCACCTATTTATGGGCAAATGACTTGAGAACCGGTGCAACAAATTGCTCTGTTTTAGTGTCATTCTAAAACATTCTTTGCTTAACCTATTTTATTCAATTTTACAAAAGTACAAATAATATCCCCTAAGGACAAAACTAATTCTTCGGTAGATTTTTTTTTCACACCTAAGAAGAATTTGAGACTTCAACCCTATGTTCTGGTAGGTTATCCCCTATCCCCTATGATTCCTACAAATCATGTCAGAACTTAAGCAAACATGTCTGTGTCTCAGGCCCAGTAGACTTTTTCCCTGTGACTACCTTCAGAAACTTCTAGCCTGACAGAATAACAAGACTCTTGGAAAACTTTACATAGACAAAGAATTCTATGTGCTTTGAAGTTTTAGATGAATTTTACTATGATGACTGAAAAAATATTGCTAAAATATAAGGATAAAGAAAGATTAAAAGAAAAAAAAACATGAATAATACCTCTCATGCCAAAGGAATAATAAGGATTTTTTAATGAAATAAAAAATAAACATATAATGGAGAGAATATATACAACTATGAATTATTTCTTTGAATGGACTAATAGAATTTACAAACTTCTGGAAAACTTGATCAATACACAAGATAAAAGCTCAGAAATACTAGAAATGAGTAATGGGACATAATTCAGATTCAGTAGACGTTAAGTGGCAATAAAGGGATATTTTGAAATTTTTATGCCAATAAATAATTGAAACATGAATTACAAAATCCTCCAAAACTACAATTTACTATAACTGACTCTAGGGGAAAAAAGGTAAATACTCCAATTATTCCTAAATAAATGGAATGGATACTTTAAAAATCTTTCCATGAAGAACACTAGACTATCTTACTGAAAAATAATGTCGATCATTGAAAATATTCCTATCTTACAAATTATTCCCCGAAAGAAACTTGCATGACTTTTTATTAAGAACATAGCATAGTTTTTATTCTGAAAATCAACATGATTAAAACAAGAAGGAAATTTGCTAACCAGGAGACATTGCTGGGTTCTTCTGCCTAAAGTACATCCTTTACAGTCAATCTGTTTGCATTCAAAGAACACATATGAAGACCTTAGAATATGTTTGTTCCGCTCAATTTATACATTATTATTATTGTGTGCCTTCATTTAAGCTTATTTTTCTTAACCTGGAAACCTGCAAATGGTATAGTTTCTTCTGTTTCTCCTGGGATTTTTAGACTATGTTCGTATGTCTTAAATATGGAATCATAAATGTTATTATTTATTTATCAGTAATAAATCTTATTACTGATTGATATAATGTCCTGCTTGCTTGATTTTTCATTCCTTCTTGCATCTCTGACCTTCCTTCTAGGATCACATTTCTTCTGCTTAAAATAAATTCTTTACGGTTCTCTGTAGTAAAAGTTGTTTGATGACAAATTCTTAGTTATTGTTTATCTAAAAGTCTCGTTCTCCTGTTATTCTTGAAAAATATTTCCAAATCAATAGTTACTTTATCTCAGAATATCGTAGACAGAATATAGTCCCCTCCCCAAATATGTCCACACTCTAATTCCTGCAACCTATGAATAGGTTACATTACAGAACAAGGGGAAATTTGCAGATATAATCAGGTTTTTGGCCTTTAAAGAAGGGGAATATTCTGGGCTATCCTGGAGGATCCAATCTAACTATAAGAGCCTTTAAAAGCAGAGGACTTTCTCTGCCTTTGGTCAGAGAGATGTAGCAGCAGAAGTCCCAAAGCTTTCGAATGTGAGAAGAAGTTGAGGTTCTGTTGCTGGCTCTGACATAGAAGGACCCATGTGCAAGGATGCGAGAGAGGCCTATAGGATCTGAGGCTGCCCCCAGATGACAACCAGCAAAGAGACAGCAACTTCAGTCCTACAGCTGCAAGGAACTGTATTATGCCAACCACCACAAGGAGCTTGGAAATGGATTTTCCCCAGAGCCAGTAAGAGTACAGTTGGATGACAGCTGGATTTCAGCTTTGTGGGACTCAGGGCAGAGAAACAAGCTGAGCCCAGCTGAACTTCTGACCCACAGAACTATGAGATAATATATTTGTGCTGTTTTAGGCTGGTAAATTTGTGGTGATGTATTAGGATAGCAATAGAAAATGAATACACAGTACATTGACAATATCACACTTACAGTTTTCATTTCTGCTGCTGAGAAACCAGCTGCTTTTCTAATTATCAAATTATCACTTTTAAAGTTATCTTGTTTTCTTTCTTCTGTTCACCTTTAAGATCTTGACTTTGATGTTCTACAGTTTCAGTTATAAATATCTACATGTGGCTTTCTTTGTATTTAGCAGCTGGGAAAGCATGAAGTTTCTGAATGGGAGAATGATGTCTTTCACCAGAGTTGGAAATTTTGAACCCTTACATCTTCAACCCATTCTCTCTTTCCTCCTCTTCTGGAATTCCAGTTTAATATATATTGAATCTATTGACCTTGTACTTAATTTTTCTTAACTTTTCTTCCATTTCATCTTCCAGTTCATTAGTTCACTCTTCCGCTGCTTCTAATCTGCTTTTAAAACTATTTATTAAATTTTTGTTTCAATTCTTTTATTTTATATTAATTTTAGAAGTTCTAATTTTTTTTCTTTTTCAAATCCATTTGGTTATGTTAATAGTCTTGCTCTTTCCTGATTCAAATATTGTGAATCTCCTTTTTATATCTCTAAAAATTAAATCTTTTATCTGAGAAGCCAGATATCTATATTCAGTGAAGGTCTAGTTCTTCTAAATTGTACTTCTGATTCTTTCTCAGAATGGTATAGTTTCTTCTGTTTCTCCTGGGATTTTTAGACTATGTTCATATGTCTTAAAGCTTTCTCTGTGACAGTACTTGGAGGCCTTTGAAATTGTTTTTCCAGAGAAAATTGTGTCTTCATCTGATTAAAGGACTGCTCTTAGAGCAATTCCCCTTTATCTCAGTCACTAAAGCTGTTATCCTGCCATCCTTACATGTTTATGTATCAGGCTACAAAACTAGATGTGTATTTCTCAAAAGTAGGGCCATTCCTACTCTTCCATTTATTTGTACCCTGGGGTCTATTGAGATCTCTATAACATCAATATAATATGATAACTATTTTAAATATACAAAAAACAAGAGCAATGATAACTGGCATTTTGTTTTGCAACTTCAGTGTGCAAGGCTCTGTGCTAGACACATCCCACATGTATTTCTAATGCTTACAATGAGGAGCTTGGTGTTACTCTCATTTTCTAGTTATTGACTGGGATTTACACTCAGATTTGGGTGATTCCCCTACCTGTATTCTGTCTTATGACATCAAGGAAGACAAAGATAATCATTTACAAAACAAATAAATTGGATCATTACATTTAATTATGAAAGGGCTTCTCAACTCCCTCACACTGCTGTCCTTTAAAGTACCCAGTCAAGAGTACAGTAGCTGGATGGACCCAAATACATTTACAGTCACTATCCTGTGTTCAAGGAAGGTAGAACTGGTTAGAAACTTGCCTCCAGAATCGAACAGAATAGAGATTGAGCAGAGTTCATAGTTTTGGGCATGTAAGCCAGCCTCCTCCATCAAGATGAACTGGGTAGGTTTCTCTTGACTAACCCATAGCTGTTGGGTCTGTATCGACCTTGGCTACAAAACCAAAGCTCCATCTATTCAGACTTCACTTTTTGCCCACAGATCAGTCTGCCATTTTCACTTTCTGATTCTCTCATGTCAGAATACAGAGAGTTGTGGTTCAAGTACAAACACAAAGATTACATGTGTTTTCCACTGTTCAGGTGCACGAAACAGACCTGAGTGAGATTTGGTAATTTTTTTCTGCCCAATAACTATAATCAAATGCAGACAATGTATGTAGTGGAATGAGAGTAGGCTTTGGAGTCAGATAAAACTAAGTTCCTATCCTGGGTCTGCTGCTTATTAGTCATGAAATTTGCGTAAAATATTTAACCTCTCTGAGACAAAGTTTCCCATCTGTAAACTGGGTGCGATAGTATCAGTGAGAATGAAATCCAAGGATGCATGTAAATTGTCTAGCACTTCAATAAATTCTCATCTCCTTCTCTCATCCTGTTCTTTCAACAGAAAGAATCTGAGAGCTTTCACCTAATAGTACACAAATATAACTGAAAGTTGCTTCAAAATCCAATTTCAACTTAAATCATATGACTCTTTCTTATATTAAGAAAGTATGGCTCGGCGCCTGTGGCTCAGCGGGCTAAGGCACCAGCCACATACACCTGAGCTGGCGGGTTCGAATCCAGCCCGGAACCGCCAAACAACAATGATGGCTGCAACCAAAAAAAAAAAAAAAAATGGCCAGGCGTTGTGGAGGGCGCCTGTGGTGGGCGCCTGTAGTCTCAGCTACTTGGGAGGCAGAAGCAGGAGACTCGCTTGAGCCCAGGAACTGGAGGTTGTTGTGAGCTATGATGCCATAGCACTCTATCCAGGGCGACAGCTTGAGGCTCTGTCTCAAAAAAAAAAAGAGAGAGAGAGAAAATATGAGATGGAAAAGAGAAAAAAATGTTATGTATGTCCTGACCTTTTCAGTAGAAAAAAAAATTATATTTCTATTACTATCTATGGGAGTACCTTTCAACATGTATGCCACAATGAAATTCTTTTAAAAATAATCCCCACTCTTGAAAACAATTTCCATGTCAAACTGCAGCTAAGTAATAATTTACTTTCTTGTCTTTACTTTCTTGTCTTTCTTGTCTTTACTTTCTTGTCTATGAAGCAACAAAAATGTCTAATGACTACTAGAGTTTTTAAGGATGTATCCAGCTCACTTCAAGCAAAGAGACTTGGTGTCTTAATGATCTGAACTGCCTCCTCTTGGTTCATACATCTAATTTACGTTTTCACAAACTGCCCAACAGATCTAGAGAAGTTAGACTGCAATTTGATTCTGGAGAGATATCCGTGCAGTGAACTTGCATCTAGAGCTCAGTGGACCAGGATCTGACAAGATTTCCTCTGTAGTCTTGCTTTGCTACACAAAGGACAGAGCAATCGCTGAGTCGAGCCCTGAAAACAAAGACTTTGTTTTGTATGGTTACCACATACATCTTGTATGGCCTCTTCCTCTCTTTGGAATTTGACAAGCAAATTGGCATTTGTGTTTGCTGAGACTGTCATAGAATAGTGATTGTTAATTATACCCTAGATGTCCTGCCTCATTCTGCCATAGATGTATTATGCTAAATGTGTGCAGTGAGCAAAAGATCTTAAATTTGATTTCAAGTTGCATATCTCAGCATGCTGCCAGATCCGCCTCCGGTCAGAGAGCTCCTTAAGGGGTCTGCTGGGGGTCCTGCTGCTCCTGAATTCCTGGTTCTAACTTAGACCAGGAAGTATTCAAAGAGTCCAGCAGATGTCAACATGAATTCTTGAGTCTCTCCAGGTTGGATAGTAACAGATCAAATCACATCACACATTGCTCTAGAGAGCGGTCTCTCAACAGGATTCTGTGGGAGCTTTAACTTCAGAGACTTTATTTTCTGGAAGGATCTGCTCCTCTAATTGGTAAAATTCTGACCTTAACATCAAACCCCAAAGCTGGGTGAATGATGCAGTTGCAATTACAAAAAACCTTCATGAGAAGAGACAAGAGAATAAGGTGGCTGTTTCTAAAAATAAAAAGCTGTGCACACCAGCCATCTGGTTTCCCCTGGGTAATTGGTCCGGATCGATTCTCAGTATCTTCAGTCTCTAATCCAGTAGGCTTTCCTTTTATAAGCAAAGAGGGGCAGGGCTTTAGAATCTATAGCTTTAGAATCAACAACCACAGACAACACTGCGATGCTGGTCTTAGGCCTAAAGATCTCTTTTATTCTTTTTGGGATAGTTTACATATCCCAAGTCCAAAGAATAATATATATAATAAGCACCCTAATGTCCACTATGCAGATTTAACAACTATAGTAATATTTTACCATGTATACCATAGGTATTTTATTTATTGCCAGTGAAATAAAGTTTGCATACATCCCTCCCTAATCCCATTGCTTTTCCTGTCTCCTCCTGGGGTAGGCATTATCCTGAAGTTCATGTGTTTCCTTCCCACTTGTTTGGTTTCCTGGGGTTGTCCTAACAAACTAACACAAGCTACATGACTTAACCAACACAAATGTATTGTCACACGGTTCTGGAGAAAAACTAGACTCTTGAAAGAAAATGCCAGGCTAACCTCGTGGGCTAACTGACAAGGTTCTCATTTCTATGTGTTGCCAAAATTTGAAAATAAGCAAATAGTCCTTTGTGGGTTTTTCTGTGAATTTCTCTTTGGGCTCCACAGTTGTTTAGGGGACTTGAAGTCTGACACTTACACACACACACACACACACACACACATACATATACTTATCTATAAATATCTTCTTTTTCCTGTTGTAGCCCCAAAAGCTGCATGAGAAATTCAGATAAAAATTGTGGTGAAGAAGACACCACCACCATAAGATTGAGGATATAAATAGAATCTCTACAAAAGGACCATCAGAAACATCTAATAAAAAGAAATTTTAAAGCACGTGTTCCCAAAGTCTGTTACTGCTTTAAAAATGGAACTGATAATGGATAGCATTCATTTTGATTTGCCTTTGATGTTTTACTCTGAAACTAGAATAAGGAGTAGCTATTTTAGAGATTTTCCTAGTACTGATCAAGAATTACACAGAATTTTAATTTTCATTATTTAAATTATATTTCATTTCCATTCCTATTCTCTTTCCCCTGAAACAGTTTTCATAATTATTATTGTAATTTTAACAAGTGCCTAAGTATAGACTGTATATCTATAAGGAATTAATTAATTCATTTTTAATGAGGCAAACAATTATTTTTCAAATAAGGCAAAAATTTGGAGTTTGCCAAGTTGTTATACTTCTACTATTAAGATCACACATGGCGTTTGGGCTTATTTTATATAATAAAATATGTGTATCAAGTAGTACGATCATGGTCTTTAGATTCAGACAGTCCTTGGTCAAATTCTGTCCTCTGCACTAGTTACATGATCTTGTTCATCATAGTCTCTCTGAACCACAGTTTCAAATAATCACTACTTAGCAGGATTATGTTAGAAATTTTGTAAAGAAGTGTATTTACAGCACCAGACATAGAACAGGTGCTCAAAACAATGGCAACTACGTTGGTGGTAGCTTGTCACTTCTTAAACCCAAGTCCCAGCTCTACATTTACTCACTTTGTAAACTTAGGCATCTCTCTTTACTCCTAGGTGTAAGATGTAGAGACAACCCTACATGGTCTTACAGGATTAATTATCTCAGTTATTAACACACTACGGGTCTACACTTGCAATGCTGTCAAGTGAAATCAGACAAGTTGAATGCCTGCAAAGGTGGGATTTATTTTTTTTTAATAATTTTATTAAATCATAATTGTGTACATTGGTGCAATCATAGGGCAGAATGTGCTTCATATACAATCAGAAATATTTTGATCATATTGTTAGAGATAGCCTTCATGGCATTTTCTTGATCACTATATAAAGACATTGA
>CAUYON010175607.1:0-15141 GCA_963573935.1 Arctocebus calabarensis
TTCTGGGTAGATGCCCAGTAATGGGATTGCAGGATCAAATGGGAGGTCTAGCTTGAGTTCTTTGAGAGTTCTCCATACTCCCTGACAATTTTTTAATATACTTTAGTGTTACAGAAATAGTTATTTCACTAAATGTGCTGTTCCATAATCTTTTTGATACATCCAGATGTATATTACATATACAACAAATTTGTTGTAATAGGATTAGGCCTTTACAATTTAAGGGTTCATGTTCTTTGTCCCCAACCCCCCATGCACACACCACACACTACACATACACTTCCACACTGTTTTCAGTATCTAGAGATTCTGGCCATATACTGAGAAACTTTGTTTCTAGGGAGAAAAACAAGATGAGACCACACCATTCCAATACTTCTTCTAAGTGCCCAATGCTATGAGGGCCACTGCTAAGGCAGAGTTTATTCTTCCTCAGTCTTGGTCAAGAGTTGTTATTGCTATCTCGGTGCCCATAGCACAGTGGTTACAGCGCCAGCCACATACATGGGGGCTGGCGGGTTCGAACCCGGCCTGGGCCTGCTAAACAACAATGACAACTGCAACAAAAAATAGCTGGGCATTGTGGCAGGTGTCTATCATCCCAGCTACTTAGGAGGCTGAGTCAAGAGAATCACCAAGCCCCAGGAGTTTGAGGTTGCTGTGAGCTGTGACACCACAGCGATCTACCCAGGGCGACATAGTGAGACTCTGTCTCAAAAAAAAAAAAAAAACGTTGTTATTACTGTGCTGAGGGTTCTGCCACCGCCACCATCACTCACACCTTCACCCTCACTCTTACTTTATGTTCATCTAGGGGTCTGAGATCCCAAAGTAGGATTTGTGCTTTTCCAGTTAAGATTTCTGGCCCCTCAAAACTCCTATTTCCATTAATATGTGGACAAGGTTTGAGGTCTTGAAGTTGTTAGTTTAAATTATGGTAACTGGCTCGGCGCCTGTGGCTCAACGGGCTAAGGCGCCAGCCACATGCACCTGAGCTAGTGGGTTCGAATCCAGCCAAGGCCTGCCAAACAACAATGACAGCTGCAACCAAGAAATGGCTGGGCGTTGAGGCGGGCACCTGTGGTCCCAGCTACTTGGGAGGCAGAGGCAAGAGACTTGCTTGAGCCCAGGAATTGGAGGTTGCTGTGAGCTGTGATGCCACGGCACTCTATCCAGGGTGACAGCTTGAGGCTCTGTCTCAAAAAAATTATGGCAACTTATCTTGCTTTCTTCTTTTTTTATATATATATTTTTTTATTTCAGATTAATATGAGGGTACAATTAGCTCACAGTTTTTACATTCATTAGGTAAAGTCCCTGTTCTAGTTGTGTCCTGCACTCACTAGGGTTTTCTTCTGAAAGAACCCTTCGGTGATATTGTAGCAATATTAGACTTTTGGCCTTAAATGTGTTATTAATGTGAGCACTATCTTAGTGTGTATAATTTGGCATAATTTTAAACTTTGGTTTAAAAGTAATGTCTCTAAACTTTTAAAGTGATAATTTGGAGCCTTCTTTTGTTTTCATAGGGAGCTGTTTGGACCATGAAATTTTCCCACTGTGGCCGATTACTTGCTTCAGCTGGGCAAGACAATGTAGTGAGAATATGGGCTTTAAAAAATGCTTTTGACTATTTCAACAATATGCGAATGAAATACAATACTGAAGGTATTTTTAATTTATTTAAAAATCTAAAGAAATATGGAATTTTTACATTTTAGGTATACTAATACCTTCCTTATCTGGCAGTCATTTGCAGCAACCATTACTTACCATAATGGCCAAAAACCTAGCAGCAAAAAATCTCTAAACCCAATGAAAAGAGCTACCACAAAACTTAGGATTTATGCTCTTTCTGGTGTAGTGCATAGTTAATTTCATAAATTATTGTGAACAGAGTTATTTGATTTTCTCTGGCAACATCCAGTTCTATCCTAGGTTAAAATGAAATAACTAGTTAAACTAGAAAAAGAATGAAAATCATAGATATATATGTATATATATACACACACATATTTAATAAGAATGACTAAGTAAACAGCCATGGAAAGTAAATGTAAATTGTCAGTATCTCAAGGGATACATGAAAAATGTTAAATGGAAAAGAGAGACATCAGAGCATTATGTATGTACACACAGATTACAACTATGTGCAAACATTTACGTATCATGGTAAGTTATCAAAGTATATAGGATTGATATGAACAAGGGCTTTAAGTTTATGATATTCTTTTGTTGTAATTAACTATATAATAAGCTTTCTCCACAACCCATTCCCCTACCTGCAATCAACAAAGGCTGTAACCAGGAAGTTAGGAGATGGAGAAAGAAATAGAAGGCAGCCATAGAGTATAGTTAAAGCACCAACTTGAGGAACATAGAAGTCTGAGAAAGTTTCACTAAACTGGCCCTATATACTTCAGTAAGCCTTGTGGATATTGCTTGCATTATGTTGCAATACTTAATTGAAGATGATAATGAATTGAAAGAAGTTAAACTATGTTTATTATACAGTGAGTTTTTCTACTCCTAGCTGTTATTTTTTTTTATTACCCTGCTTGGAGCAGAAGGACTGTTTTCAGTGGCTATTGAGAGACTAACCCCAGCACTGACCCTTTCTGCCCCTTTGTTGTTGTTCTTGCTACTTGTCATGAATGTATTCACTTTGAATACTGGTGATTTAACAATATGTTGTTTACTATGTTAAGAAAATGGTTAAGCCATTTTATAAAGATTTTATGTAAAAATTGATAAACACATTTTTGTGTTTATACCATTATGCTTCACTTGTTAGTATTTTTCTAGATTATATTCTGACTATTAATTGGACATTACTGTGTCATTCCTGAATGTTGTATTTTGGTTGGGGTGTGTATGTATATACATGTGTTTTTTACAATTATTATGTTTTTTAGGACGTGTGTCTCCATCACCTTCTCAGGAAAGTCTAAATTCATCAAAATCTGATACAGATACAGGGGTATGTTTATTCCTTTATGGTTGATATTGTGAAATAACTGTTATTGGTTCCATGAAGTACCTTTTTGTTTATCAGAAATTACAGTTGCATGAAAGCACTTAATTAAAATTAAGATAGATGTATAATTAGAAACAAGACTTTTTTCTATTAGAAGTGATAAATGAAAAATTTTGATGTTTAATGGTTGCCAGTGAACAATATTACTCAAGGTACCACAAACCACTCACTAAGGTCAACTTAAATAATACAAGATCCCATCCTCTCAAACCTATGTTAGATATTTTTTAAATAATAATAACACAGGCCAGGCACGGTATCTCATACCTATAATCCTAGCAGTCTGGGAGACTAAGGCGGTGGATTGCCTGAGCTCAAGAGTTCAAGATCAGCCTAAGCTAGAGCAAGACCCCATCTCTAAAACAAATAAATAACAGGGTGTTGCGCTGGTGCCTGTAGTTGCAGCTACCAGGGAGGCTAAGGCAAGAGAATTGTTTGAGCCCAAGAGTTTGAGGTTGCTGTGAGCTATGACCACATGGAATTCTACCGAGAGTGACAAAGTAAGACTCTGTCTCAAAAACTAAAACTAATAATAATAGTAACACATACCTGAATAAGAGGTGATTAAGGAAATATTTTAAATTCTCTTTTTTTTTAATAAATGCTTTATCACAGTTTCAGATAGTTTAAAGTATTTAATGATTTTCATTTTGTTTTAGAGCTGGAAGTGTAAATATAACCAATTTATATTGTGCTAAGTTGTCAGCTGTGTGTCTTGTGTATCATGCTAAGTAAGGCTGTTATAAACAAGAGAATCTAAAATGTTCACTTTTTCAACAGTGTTTTCCTGAGATTTCATTGGTTCTCTAATATTTGATGCTAACTTTTCCTCTCCTCTTGGCTTTCTGTGGTTTTGTTTTTCTTTGTTCTCTTCTTATACGCTCACTGTCTCTTTTTTCCACCTCCTTAAATTTTCTGTTTCTCAGGGTCCATCCTTGGCCATTCTCAATAGACATATCTATTCTTTTCCTTCAGACCTGAACTGGCTTTAGATCCATACGTCTTTGTTTACTTTCAGTAGCTTTATGTTTTTTAAACAAGAATGTAATCTTATGGTATGCTGTCCTTTTCACATAATAACGTACAGTATCTCTCCACCTGCATGTTCTTCAGACATGTCAATTAATAGATCTCAAACTGAACTCTCTAAACAAATGTTTTTTGAGTTCCTGCTGTATGTAGCAGACACTGCTAGATGCTGTCAAATCAAATGAGATACAGTCACTGTCCTTAGGGATCTTAGGAACTAGTGAAATAGATAAATCCACAATTACAGTATCAAGTGGTGATATTCTACAAAAGGTCCTATATAGGAATAGGTTAGCATTATAAATCATGGTGTCAGGAAAAGCTTTATGGAGGTTCATTGTTTGAGCTAGAAGCTATGTGAGGGAAGGAAGGAAGGGACATATCGGACAAAAACGTAGAGGCTGAAGAAGCATGATATGTTAAAGGTACTAAAGAATTTCATGTGACTGAGCAAAGGGTACACATGTGAAATTGGTAGGAGACTAGGCAAATGCGGGATTTTGAAAGACCTTTTGTGTTAAACCAAGACACTTGAACTTTTATCCTATAAGCTTCTAAGAAGGGGGGGGCTTTGAAGGGGTTCAGTCAGGGACTTATTTGATGTGTTCCAGGCTAGAGACAAGGAAATATCAATTAGAGGCTGTTAACCCAGGAGAGGAATGAATACTTCCTCTTGTTGATGCTTGTTATAGCAGTGGGCCTAGAAACTGTAAAGATAAGCTAAATGGGAAGATGTAAAAGAAGTTGAATCTCTAGGACTTGGTGACTGACTAGGGTGCTAAAAGTGAGTAACCTAGGATGAATTTCAGGTGTCCAGCTTGAGTAACTGACTAGATGGTAATGGTCATTCATGGAAATATTTTTATCATCTACCCATAAACCTGTTTCTCCTCTCTTCTGAACCTCATTTAATGGCATCAACTATCATAAGTTGCCTTTTTAGCTCAGTCACAAACACTATTAGTTTTTCTTCCTTACCCAAACAGCAAAATCGTTAAAAATTCCTGGCCTCTCTGCCCCCACCAATAAATGACTGTGGAATCTATCCTCTCATCACCTGTTATCATACATATTCATCTAGGTCAATGTTTTTCAACCTTTTTATCTCACAGCACACTTGAAACTAGTTAAACTTCTGCAGCATACTTAAATTATGTTGGTCAAACAAAAAGAGTAAAGGTCTAACACAGTGGCTCATGCCTGGAATCCTAGCACTCTGGGAGACTGAAGCGTGGGGATTGCTTGATCTCAGGAGTTAGGGACCCCATCTCTATTAAAAATAGAAAAACTAGCTAGGCATTGTGGTGGGTGCCTGTAGTCCCAGCTACTCAGGAGGCTAAGACAACAGGATCACTTGAGCCCAGGAGTTTGAGGTTGCTGTGAGCTATGATGCTGTGGCCTTCTACCCAGGAAACAGAGTGAGACTCTGTCTAAAAAAAAAAAAAAAAAATACTCACTGTGCTTTGAACTTCTTTCACAAATAATTTAGTTAATGATCTTTAAAATGTTTTTGTGGCACACGAGTGGAATATCACAGATCTTTGTTCTCAGCCCTAGTTTAAATGTTTGCCACAGTATCCTAATTATTTTTTCTGCCTCTGGTCTCTACCCAATTTTTCTATACTGCCAATGGCTTATTTGTTCAAAACAGATCTGACTGTGGCATTTTATGGTTTAAAATCTTGTGATGGTTCCTTATTGCTGCCAGAATAAAATCATAGAGTCCTTCCCAAAACTGCCCCAGCTTGCTTTTTTTTTTGGAGACAGTCTCACTTTGTCACCCTGGGTAGAGTGCAGTGGCATCATAGCTCACGGCAACCTCAAACTCTTGGACTTAAGTAATCCTCTTGCCTCAGCCTCCCTGGTAGCTGTACTATCCACAACACCCAGCTATTTTTTAGAGACGAGATCTCGCTCTGGCTCAGGCTGGTCTCAAACTTGTGATTTCAGCCAATTCACCTCGCCTCCCAGAGTGCTAGGATTATAGGTGTGAGCCTCCTCACCCAGTCCTGAGCTTACCTTTTAACTCAGTTCTAATTCCCTAGTGCTTGTGCATCTTAACTTACCTTGACGGATATAAACTCTCTCACCTTCATGTCTTTTTCAAGCTATTTGCTTTCCCAGGGATGCCCTTTCTATCCCCTTTCTTCACAGACTAAATCCTACTCATTCTTCAAGATTTCAGCTCAGATACCTTTTATTACTTTCACTGCATCCAGCAGGCAAAATTATTCCTCGTTTGTGTTCTGGTAGTACATCATACATATTTATATATTGGTATTACTTAACCAGGTCTTCTTGTTTGGCTCCCTGTCTGGGCTCTGGGCTGATTTAAGGCAAAGAACTGTACTTTACAGATTTTAGTATCCTTGGAATCTAACCCCAAACCTGACTATAGAATTCGAATTGCTGCCTCTAGACCATTATTCCTGTCTTCCTATTGTTTCCCTTATCTGGATGCCTTGAACTCTCTTCTATTCAAAGCTTGCCCATTCTTCATGGCCACTTCCTTTATAAAGTCTTCACTGACTAATGTAGAAATGAAAATTTTAGCTACTTTCCTTAAGGGAAAAGGGCTTGCTTTTGTTAATTTAATTTAACATAATGTTTCCAGGCATTAAATACTATTAAAAATAGAGTCTATCTTTACTATCTTGTATTATGCTTATTTCAACTATCCTACTTAGAAGTTATTAACTACTTCTGACTACCCCAAAAGTACCTAAGTAATTCTCAATTTTATTGAATTCAAAAACCTTTTAAATGAGGGATAATATTTATGTTCATCTTTTCAAGAAAACGTCTCTCGGCTTTCTTTCCCTTCTGTTATTCTATATTGTGATAGTTAAAAGAGGCCTCTATTTCATATGCTATTAGACTTTGTTATCAGGAATTATCTTTCTTTCTCTCTTTGAGACAGGTGCTCCCTCTGTTGCCAGGTCTAGAATATAATGAAGTCATCATAGTTCAGACTGCAACCTCAAACTCCTAAGCTCAAGTAGTCCTCTTTCCTCAGTCTCCAAGTAGCTGGGACTACAGACATGCATACCACCAAACCAGGCTAATCTTTTATTGTTTATTTTTTGTAGAAAGGGAGTCTCACTATTGCCCAGGATAGTCTCAAACTCCTGCCCTCAAGTAATCCTCTGCCTCAGCCTACCAAAGACTTCCTGCACTAACAGGGTTATCTTTTAACCCAGTGGTAGCCAAAATGAGGCACAATAAGCACAATGGAGTTTATTTTCCTGATGTGCATATTCTTTTTTCCTCGTGATAGTGATCTTATGATTTTTATTAAAGGACTTTCTCACTCTTGTCTGCTCAGCGTCCTTGTAAAATAAAATATATAAAAGTACCTATTCAAATGTTGATGTACCAAAGATCCCTGACCTACTCATGGGTAATGCCAAGCCTAGAATTCTGGCTGTTATGCGCTCTGTTTTCTGTTGATTTCCAAAAATAGCTCAGTAAATGTGAGAAAGATAAGAAGATAGGTGCATGTTTAGTTTGCTCCATTATGCTAAAGAATTTTTTTTTTTTGAGACATAGTCTCCCTCTGTTGCCCTGGGTAGAATGCCATGGCATCCTAGCTCATAGTAACCTCAGTCTCCTACACTCAAGTGATCCTCTTCCCTCAGCCTCCTGAGTAGCTGGGACTACAGGCACCTGGCTAGTTTTTCTATTTTTAGTAGAAACATAGTCTCACTCTTGCTCAGGATGGTCTTGAAGGCATGAGCTCAAGAAAATCACCCAACTTGGCCTCTCAGAGTGCTTGGATTACAAGTGTGATCCACAATGCCCAGCCAGGATTTTGTAATAGTTAGCTTTAGCCGGGCATGGTGGCTGACACCTGTAATCTCAGCACTCTGGGAGGCCAAAGCAAGTGGATTACTTGAGCTCAGGAGTTTAAAACCAGCCTGAGCAAGAGCAAGATCCTGTCTCTACTAAAAATAGATAAACTAGCCGTGTATTATGGCGGGCACCCGTAGTCTCAGCTACTTGGGATGCTAAGGCTAGAGAATTACTTAAGAGTAAATTACCCAAGAGTTTGAGGTTGCTGTGAGCTGTGACGCCATGGCACTCTACCAAGGGGGAGAAAGTGAGACTCTGTCTCAAAAAAATAATAATAAATGAATGAATTTTTAAAATAGTTGGCTTTAGGGCTGGGCACCATGGCTCACACCTGTAATCCTAGCATTCTGGGAGGCCAAGGCAGGTGGATTGCCTGAGCTCATGAATTCGAGACCAGCCTGAGCCAGAGTGAGACCTCCTCTTTAAAAATAGCCAGGTGTTGTGGCGGGTGCCTATAGTATCAGCTACTTGGGAGGATAAAACAAGAGAATCACTCGAGCCCAAGAGTTTGAGGTTGCTGTGAACTGTGATGCCACGGCACTCTATCAGGGGCAAAAAGTGAGCTTCTGTCTGAAAAAAGAAAAAAACATAGATGGCTTTAGCAGAGATTGTTATGCCTCATAGTTTCTAAGAATCCATAATTGGATCAAATTGCAAACATGAAAAATCTGTATCTGTTTTCATAAGTGTAAAATGTGTTCGTGACACTGAAAATTACAAGTATATTGTTTACCTAGAAATTAATGTTTTTCTGGGATAAATCTATGTTTAATATGCTTGATTAGTGAAACATCAATATGGGTGTCATAGCGTTTAACTGCTGCTTAAAATTTTTGAAGCCAGGCTCGGCACCAGTCGCTCAAGCGACTAGGGCGCCAGCCACGTACACCTGAGCTAGTGGGTTCGAATCCAGCCTGGGCCTGCCAAACAACAATGACAGCTGCAACCAAAAAATGGCCAGGCATTGTGGTGGGCACCTGTAGTCCCAGCTACTTGGGAGGCAGAGGCAGGAGACTTGCTTGAGCCCAGGAATTGGAGGTTGCTGTGAGCTATGATGCCACTCCACTCTATCCAGGGTGACAGCTCGAGGCTCTGTCTCCAAAAAAAAAAATTTTTTTTGAAGCCAGACCATGGTGGCTTGTGCCTATAGTCTCAGGTACTTGGGTGGCTAAGGCAGTCAGATAACAGGAGTTCAAGGCTGTGGTGAGCTGTGGTGCCACTGTACTCCAGCCTGGGCAACAGAGAAAGACCCCATTTGAGTAAAATTGAGGGTAGATCATTAGAACTAACTATAAGGGAATGATAGAGAATTTTTATGAAGTAGAAATATGTACTATTTGATATAAATATCCCTTGGTACTATTAATAAACACATTTTACAAATGAAGAAAGCTTAGATATGTTAAGTAACTCATCAATTTTACACCATTGGTAGATACAGCATCAGAATTAGAATCCAGGTTTGATCTATCTCCCTAGCTAATGCTTTTAACAATTATGTTTCACTAGTTGGCACTGAGGTCTAGAGCTATGTTTTTATTCAGTCCACACATATTTATTGAGTTCTTACTATGTATAGTGTTTTAGGAGCTAAAGATATAATAAGTGAATAAAAGAGACAAGAATATCTATTGTATGGAGCTTATGTTTTAGTGGAAGAAAGAGAAACAAAATAAGTAAATTTCGTAATATATTAGAAGTTAGTTTTTACAAGCCAATCTGTTGAGGTATCATTGACATACTAAAAGTTGTATATATTTAATGTATACAACTT
This sequence comes from Arctocebus calabarensis, assembly GCA_963573935.1. NCBI lineage: Eukaryota > Metazoa > Chordata > Mammalia > Primates > Lorisidae > Arctocebus > Arctocebus calabarensis. Next base: position 9,693 of record CAUYON010175607.1, read on the forward strand.
GATGAGTTTTAAGATAAGTATATACTTATGGAACCATCACTACAACTTATACCATACACCTATCCATCACCTCTAAAAGTTTCCTCTCATCCTTTTATGTATTAGTATTTTGTGATAAAAACACTTAAGATCAGCCATTTTAGCACATTTTTAAGTAGATGATTCAGTGTTGTTGCCTATAAATATGTAGATCTCTGAGATTATTCATTTTGTGTAGGTTAAACTCTGTACACTTTAACTGATACTGCCCCCATTTCTCCATCTCCCAGCCCCTAGTAACCACTATTCTACTCTCTGTTTCTATGAGTTTGACAGTTTTAGATTTAGCATATAAATTGTATCGTACAGTATTTCTCCTTCTGACTTATTTCACTTAGCATAATGTCTTCCATGTTCATTCATGCTATTGCAAATGGGAAGATTTCTTTTTTATGACTAAATAATATTCCATTGTGTATATATGCCACATTTTCTTTATCCATTTATCTGTAGGTGGACATTTAGGGTACTTCCATGTCTTGGCTATTCTGAATAATGCTGCAGTGTACATGGGAATACAGATAGCTCTTTGACACTTTGATTTCATTTCCTTTGAATATATACCCAGAAGTAGGATGGCAGGATCCTATGGTCGTTTTATTTTTAATTTTTTTGAGACACCTCCCTAGCACTTTTCATAGTGAATGCACCAATTTACATTCCCACCAACAAGGTTCTTATTTCTCCACATCCTCACTAACACTTGTTATCTTTTGTTTTGTTAATAATGGTCATCCTAACATAGGATATAACATATCATTGTGGTTTTGATCAAATCACCCTGATGATTGGTGATATTGAGGATCTTTTCATAATTAACCTGTTGTCCATTTATATATCATCTTTGGAGAAATGTCTCTTGAGGTTCTTTACCCATTTTTTAATTAGGTTATTTAGTTGGTTAGATTTTTGTTTTGGTTTTGTTTTGTTTTTGAGACAGTCTCAAACTGTCAACCCTGGGTAGAGTGCTGTGGCATCACAGCTCACAGCAACCTCAAACTCTTGGGCTTAAGCGATTGTCTTGCCTCAGCCTCCCAAGTAGCTGGGACTACAGGTGCCCGCCACAATGCCTGGCTATTTTTGTTGTTGTTATTGCAGTTGTCATTGTTGTTTTAGCTGGCCTAGGCTGGGTTCAAACCTGCCAGCCTCAGTGTATGTGGCCAGTGCCCTGCCCACTGAGCTACGGTCACCACATATGATAGCTAAAATGTGAGCAACCTAAATTTCTTACAGTTCAAAAATAAAAACTTATGATGTCACCTAAACTGTATACTATATAACCTTTAAATTGTTTTTAAAGACTGTTTAATGACATTAAAAAATATTTACAACAGGGCTGGAAGCAGTGGCTCATGCCTATAATCCAAGCACTTTGGGAGGCTGAGGTAGTAGAATGACTTGCGACCAGGAGTTTAAAATCAGCCTGGGTAACATAGCGAGATCAACCCCATCTCTACAAAAAAAAAAAAAGATAAAAATTAGCCAGGTGTGATGGAGTGAACCTGCAGTCCCAGCTACTACAGAGGCCAAGGTAGAAGAATACTTGAGCCCAGGAGTTCAAGGTTACAGTGAGCTATGATAACACTACTGCACTCCATCCTGGGCAACACAGTGAGACATTGTCTCTAAGAAAAATAAAATTTTTGGCAGTGCCCATAGCTCAGTGGGTAGGGCACCGGTCACATACACCAAGGCTGGCAGGTTCTAACCTGGCCCAGGCCAGCTAAAACAACAATGATAATTACAACAACAACAACAAAAATAGCCAGGTGTTGTGGCAGGCGCCTATAGTCCCGGCTATTTGGGAGACTGAGGCAAGAGAATTGCTTACGCCCAGGAGTTTGAGGTTGCTGTGAGCTGTGATGCCACCACACTCTACCCAGGGTGACAAAGTGAAACTCTGTCTCAAAAAATAATAATAAAAAGTAAAAAGTAAATGTTTTGGCTTGGCGCCCAAAGCATAGTGGTTATGGCGCCAGCCACATACACTGAGGCTGGTGAGTTCGAACCCAGCCTAGGCCAGCTAAGCAACAATGACAACTACAACAGAAAAATAGCTGGGCATTGTGGTGGGCACCTGTAGTCCCAGCTACTTGGGAGGCTGAGGCAAGAGAATTGCTTAACCAGTAGTTCTCAACCTTCTTAATGTAGCAGCCCTTTAATACAGTTCCTCATGTTGTGGTGACCCCCACACATGAGGAGTGGGATCTTGGTTCCTAAGACCATCAGAAATATGTGTTTTCCGATGGTCTTAGGTGACCCCTGTGAAAGGAGAAAAGGTCATTCAACCCCCAAAGGGGTCGCAACCCACAGGTTTAGAACTACTGGCTTAAGCCCAAGAATCTGAGGTTGCTGTGAGCTGTGATACCTCGGCACTCTGCCAAGGGCAACATAGTGAGACTCTGTCTCAAAAGCAAAAAGAAAAGAAAAAGTAAATTTTTAAAGGGTAAGGAAATAGTCAAATATGGATAGATTCACGGTCCACAATGTTCATTGAATTACTATCCATCTTAGCAAAAAAATTGGAAATGTCTTAAGTGACCAAAAAGGGGAGGATGATTAGCTAGGCCATGTCATTTAGCCAAAAATGTCTTCAAAGTGTGAAATATAGAAAATATTCATGTTATAATTAAGAGAAAGATAGCAAATTATATGTAAAATATAATTTTAATTTTTTTTTTAAATAAAAGATTGGACTGGGCACAGTAGCTCACACCTGTAATCCTATCACTCTGGGAGGCCGAGACAGGTGGATTGCTTGAGCTCAGGCATTTGAGACCACCCTAAGCAAAAGTGAGACCCCGGGCAGTGCCTGTGGCTCAAAGGAGTAGGGCGCTGGCCCCATAAACTGGAGGTGGCGGGTTCAAACCCAGCCCCGGCCAAAAACTGCAAAAAAAAAAAAAAGTGAGACCCCCCCCCAACTCTTAAAAAAAAAAAAAAATAGCTGGGCATTGTGGCCGGCACTTATAATCCCTGCTACCTTGAGATGCTGAGGCCAGAGGATTGCTTGAGCCCAAGAGTTTGAAGTTGCTATGAGCTATGATGCCACAGCACTCTACCTGGGGCAACTGAGTGAGATTCTGTCTCAAAAAAAGAAATGAAAGATTGAAGGTGGTCAAAATAATAGCAAGTTATGGGTGTTTTATATTTTAGAGATGAGCATTCACTCTTGTGCCCAGGCTGGTCTCAAATTCCTGATCTCAATATGGGTGGTTTTAATTTTAGTTTTTATGTTTTTCCATATTTTATGAATTTTCTACATTAATCATGTATTATTTTATGATACAATTTATTTGAACATTTTAGACAAAGAGTATAGGGAGAAGAAAATGTATGTTTAAGTAGAAAAGAAGAGGTCTTAAGTCACTGCTAGGGAAAATGTGCTAAGGACTTAATGAAAAACAAATGATTAGTAAACAAAACATTGACTTTTGTGTCATGTGGCAATCCTGTTCAGTTTTATGTCTCCCAGCAGCGCTTGGTAGTCTGGTAGCAAAATTAGGGAAAGTTGTAGTCATCTAGGATTAGGAGTGTATGGTAAAAGGTACAGGGTATCCTTGTTGTTGGTCTGTCTAAATGACTGATGTGAAGATGTTTTTTGTAAACTGTAAAGTTCTGTACAAATAATGGTGGTAGTTTTTATCTATTCCCAGGGATACTATTCCAATTCAAGCTCTCATCAGTCTTACTGAAACTTACTGACTGCTATTCCTACCTCTACTTCCTCTGTACAAAACCATCTTTTACATTACTGCCCAAAGTTCTCTTTCTAAAGCACTAGTCAGATCATATTATTTTTTTTTCCTTTTCAGAAACCTGTGTTGGCTCTCCATTGCCTAAATTCAAGGCCCTTTATAATGTGGTCTTACAGTACCTTTCTACCCTAATCCCCTACTATATCTCCATATACTTTTATTCTCTGTCCTCGTCATCCTACCTACCCTTCCCTAAATATGCTAGGCTTAGCTAATACTGTTTTTGCTCATGCTACATAACCTAAAACATTTTAGGGACAAACTCTGGACTTACAGTTAGATGACTTATATTCTTGCTTTGGTTCTGCTGTTCACAGGTAGCTGTATGACTTTTTATATATTATTTTAACCTCTTTGAGTCTCAGTTTTTTTCCCTGATGTCTTCATCTTCATCATGTTAATAACCTCCCTCAAAGAGTTGTTAGGATTCATTCAGATCATGAATACAAAAGCATGTTATAACTAAATGCACAGCAGAGATGTATGGCATTATTTTCTACCTACCTCTGTCAGGATGCTTTTGACTTCAAGTAACAGAAACCCATGTGAAAATGGCTTAAACAGTGAGGAAACAACTCTGGAGTTGAGGCGGTTCCAGGGTTGGTTAATTCAGCATCGTAATAAGTATCGTCAGGGACACAGAGTCCTACCATTTTCCTACTTTGTATTCTTTGCTTTATTCTTTTGAGTTTGTTCCCTACGGTCCTTAGATGACCTGCTATAGTCTTAGGTGTCTCATGGAGACAGAATTCAGAAACAGGAATAGGGAAGGTCTCTTTAGTATGTCCCCTTTTTTGTTTTGTTGTTGTTATTTTGTTTTGTATTGTGGGGGGGTTGTTTGTTTTTGAGACAAGGTCTCTGTTACCATGGATGGAAGTCAGTAAAAAGATTACAGTTCACTATATTTCCCAATTCCTAGGCTCAAGCAGTCCTCCTGCCTCAGCCTCCCAGGAGGGCAGGCACATGCTTTGGTGCCAGCTAATTTATTTTTTATTTTTTGTAGAGATGAGGTCTCACTATGTTACTCAGGCCAGTCTTGAACACCTGGCCTCAAGAGATCCTCCCACCTTGGCCTCCCAAAGTACGGGGATTATAGGCATGAGCTGCCACACCCAGCCTAATATTCCCCTTTTTAAGAGTGAGGAAATCTCTCTAAAAATATTCCCTTATTCCCTCTGTCCCATAAACTTTCCCTCATGTCTAATTGATGAAAATTGTAGCACATGACTATGTCTGAACTGATTATCTGGCTCGGCGCCTGTAGCTCAAGCGGCTAAGGCACCAGCCACATACACCTGAGCTGACGTGTTCAAATCCAGCCCAAGCCTGCCAAAACAACAATGACAACCATAACCAAAAAATAACCGGGCGTTGTGGCGGGTGCCTGTAGTCCCAGCTACTTGCTGGGAGGCTGAGGCAAGAGAATCACTTAAGCCCAGGAGTTGGAGGTTCCTGTGAGCTGTGATGCCATGTCACTGTACCCAGGGCTACAGCTTGAGGCTCTGTCTCAAAATAAATAAATAAATAAATAAACTGATTATAACTGGGAAGGGGAATCAGCTAATTCATTAGCTTGGGCCAATCACGAATTACCTCCTGGTGCTTGCCTCACCTCTCCTAAAGGAACAGATGCTCAGAAAAAGACAAAGTGGGAA
>CAUYON010175612.1:0-17170 GCA_963573935.1 Arctocebus calabarensis
ATAATTATGTCCCACCTACAGAAATTCTAAGTAAGAAATATATAGCTCAGCCAGGCATAGTGGTTCATGCCTTTAATCCTACCTCTTGGGGAGGCCAAGGCAGGTGTATTGCTTGAGCTCAAGAGTTCAAGACCAGCCTGAGCAAAGCAACACCTATGCCATGACACTCTAGCCAGGGCAACGTAGTGAGACTCTATCTCAAAAAAACCCAAACCAATATAAATATTTAGTTCAATGAAATGCATTCCACACTTATTTTCATTTTTTTTTTTTTGCAGTTTTTGGCCAGGGCCTGGTTTGAACCCGCCACCTTTGGTATATGGGGCCAGTGCCCTACTCCTTGAGCTACGGCACTGCCCCATTCCACACTGTCTACATTTTCATTATAAAAGAGGGAAATCTGTGCTAGTGACAGTATTCCTTTTTTTTTTCTTTGAGACAGAATCTCACCTTGTCACTCTTAATAGAGTGCCATGGAGTCATAGCTCACCGCAACCTCTAACCTTTGAACTCAAGGGATTCTCTTGGCTCAGCCTCCCAAGTAACTGGGACTATAGGTGCCTGCCACAATGCCCGGCTATTTTTTGAGGCCGGGTCTAGGTCTGGCTCAGGCTGGTCTCCAACCTGTGAGCTTAGGCAATCCACCAGCCTGCGCCTCACAGAGTGCTGGGATTACAGGCGCGCAGCTAGTGACAGTATTTTTTTTTTTTTTTGAGACATAGTTTTACTGTGTCACCCTTGGTAGAGTGCTGTAGTGTCACAGGTCACAGCAACCTCAAACTCTTGGGCATAAGTGATTTTCTTGCCTCAGCCTCCCAAGTAGCTGGGACTACAGGTGCCCACCACAACACCTGGCTTTTTTTTTGGTTGCAGTTTTCACTGTTGTTTAGCAGGCCCGGTCTGGACTCAAACCTGCCAGCCTCTGTGTATGTGGCTGGAGCCCTACCCAGTGAGCTATGGCACCAAGCCTAGTGACAGTATTCTTTGTTTTTCTTTTTGCAGTTTTTGGCTGGGTCTGGGTTCAAACCCACCACCTCTAGCATATGGGGTTGGCGCCCTACTCCTTGAGCCAAAGGCGCTGCTCGTGACAGTATTCTTTTTTTTTTTTTTTTGAGACAGACCCTCAAGCTGTCACCCTGGATAGAGTGCTGTGGCATCCCAGCTCACAGCAACCTCCAATTCCTGGGCTCAAGCGAGTCTCCTGCCTCCGCCTCCCAAGTAGCTGGGACCACAGGTGCCTGCCACAAGGCCCAGCCATTTTTTGGTTGCAGCCGTCATTGTTCTTTGGCGGGCCCGGGCTGGATTCGAACCTGCCAGCTCAGGTGTACGTGGCTGGCGCCTTAGCCCATTGAGCCACAGGCACCAAGCCGACAGTATTCTTAATAAGCAAGCCATCCCTTTTGTTTTCTAGTTATAGAGATAATACATATTTATACTAGAAAATTTGGAAACACATAATGAAAAATACTTAAATACCTCCTATTTCATCTCCATAATGTAGTGATAACTATTATTGATATTTTGACATGTTTCTGTGTGTATTTGTATATATGTATCACATTCATAAATAGGCCATACAATAAATATGATTTTTATATTATGTTTCCCCACTTTGTTTCTCCTTTTTTCCTCTTTGTTTTGTCTTGTTTTGATTTTTGGAGATGGAGTCTCACTTTTTTGCCCAGGGTAGAGTGCCCATGGAGTCATAGCTCACAGCAACCTCTAACTGTTAGAACTGTATCTGTCAAGTGGAAGGACACCTAAGTCAGGTGGTTAAAGTGTCCTTTCCCTTGAAAGGGGCTGAAGGCACAAATGACAAATTCTTACTCTTTCTCTAATCTCCACAAGACCTCTTCTCTCCCCTATGAGGTTCTTTTCAAATAAGTCACAGTTTAATCTGTTAACAAACATTTTTTCCTTAAATTTTTCATGGCAGGGTGGTGCCTGTGGCTCAGTGAGTAGGGCGCTGGCCCCAAGGGTGGTGGGTTCAAACCTGGCCCCGGCCAAATTGCAACAAAAAATAGACAGGCATTGTGGCGGGTACCTGTAGTCCCAGCTACTTGGGAGGCTAAGGCAAGAGAATCGCCTGAGCCCAAGAGCTGGAGGTTGCTGTGAGCTGTGACATCACAGCACTCTACCAAGTGTGACAAAGTGAGACTCTGTCTCTAAAAAAATTTTAAAAATTAAAAATTAAATTTTTCATGGCAGTCAGACTTGGAACTTTCCAGATTCCTCAACTATACATTTTTCTATCCTCTCCTTCCACCTACAGATTATTAGTCTCATCTATTATGCTATAACCATATTTTTTTAAGTTTTTAAGTTACTATTCTTCTCTTATTACAATAGCAGGAACCTATTCAGTATTAAAAAAGTTAAAATATATGTAACAAAAATATCCTCAGAAAAACCTCAAATTAACTGCAATATTTTAAATTTTTGGTGTATATCCTTCATGAACAGCTTTTTAATTCATATGTGTGTGTTTATATATATATTTTTTTGTGACAGAGTCTCACTATGTCTCCCTTGATAGATAGAGTACTGTAGCGTCACAGCTCATAGCAACCTCTAACTCTTGGGCTTAAGCAATTCTCTTGCTTCAGCCTCCCGAATAGCTGGGAATACAAGTGCCCACCACAACATCTGGCTATATTTCTTATGTGGCAGTTGCCATTGTTGTTTAGCTAGCCCAGGCTGGGTTCGAACCTACCAGCCTCAGTGTATGTGGGTGGGCACTGTGCTATGAGTGCAGAGCCAGTGTGTTTGTATTTTTGACAAACTAGATTTCTTTCTACTTATTATTTTAAGATCTTTTTTCCATCAACTAGACTTTTGTGAATTTTCTTTTCTTTTTTTTGTAGAGACAGAGTCTCACTTTGTTGCCCTCGGTAGAGTGCCGTGGTGTCACACAGCTCACAGCAACCTCCAATTCCTGGGCGTAGGCGATTCTCTTGCCTCAGCCTCCCAAGAAGCTGGGACTACAGGCGCCCGTTTTGTTGCAGTTTGGGGCCGGGTTTGAACCCACCACCCTCAGTATATGGGGCTACAGGTGCCGCCCTCTTTTGTGAATTTTGAATGACTTTTCAAGGTTTTTTTTTGTTAATAGATTTTATGTTTTAGGACAATTTTAGATTTATAGAAGAATTGAGCAGATAATACCAAGAGTACCCATGTATCTCTAGCACAGTTTTCCTCTGTTATTGACAGTGTATATTAGTATAGCATATTTGTTACAGTTAATGAAGCAGTAATGATACATTATTATTAACTAAGGTTCATACTTGAACTAAAGTTCAGATTTCTTTGGTTTTTACCTAATGTTCTTTTCCTGTCTCTGGATCCCACCCAAGATCCTAGCCACATTTTCTTTTTTTTTTTTTTGGAGACAGAGTCTCACTATGTCACTCTCAGTAGAGTGCGATGGCATCACAGCTCACTGCAACCTCAAACTCTTGGGCTTAAGCAATTCTCTTGCTTCAGCCTCCCAAGTTGCTGGGACTACAGGCAGCCCCTACAACACCCAGCTATTTTTTTGTTGTTGTTGTAGTTGTCATTGTTGTTTGGCAGGCCCCAACCGGGTTCAAACATGCCAGCTCCAGTGTATGGGGCTGGCACCCAGCCCCAAGATGCCACATTATATTTCGTTATCGTGCTTCCTTAGGCTCCTCTTTAGTGTGTCGGTTTCTCAGACTTTCCTGTATTTGATGACCTTGACAGTTTTCACTGAAGAGTCAGGTATATTGTAGGATGTATATTCCATCTGCTGGAATTTGTCTGATGTATTTCTCATTGTTAGACCGAGTTACGGTTTTTGGAAGGATGATCACAAAGTTAAAGTACCATTTCACCATATAATTTTTTTTTTTTTGAGACAGAATCTCACTTTGTTACCCTCAGTAGAGTGCCATGGCATCATAACTCACAGCAAACACAAACTCTTGGGCTCAAGTGATTCTCTTGCCTCAAGTAGCTGGGATTGTAGATGCCCGCCATAATGCCTAGCTATTTTTTTTTTAGAGGCGGGGTCTCGCTCTTACTCAGGCTGGTCTTAAACTGGTGAGCTCAAGCAACCTTCCTGTCTCAGCCTCCCAGAGTACTAAGATTGCCACCATGAAAAAAAAAAATAAATAAATAAAAAAAAAAAGATTGCCACCATGCTGAGCCCTAATTTCACCATATAATTATTAAGGGGACATACTGTCAACATAATTTATGATTGTTGATGTTGACCTTGGTCACTTGGCTTAAGTAGTATTTGTTCAGTCCCTCTATTGTAAATCCTCCTCCTCTTTCTGATTTCTGAAATTGTATTGGAGAAAATTCTTTTTTTTTTAAATAATTTTATTAAATCATAATTGTGTACATTGGTGCAATCATAGGGCAGAATGTGCTTCATATACAATCAGAAATATTTTGATCATACTATTGAGAAAATTCTTTATACACAGTCCACATTTAGGGAATAGGTAGTTATGCTCCTGCACTTTTACAGTGGAGTTCATACATAATTTATTGTTATTTTTATTTTTTCTATTTTTTTTTTCTTCTTAGCAACTTGCTCAGGCTGGTCTTGAACACCTGAGTTCAAGCAATCTGCCCATCTCGGCCTCCCAGAGTGCTATGATTACAAGAATGAGTGTTATTTGGAATTCTGCATGACTGATATGTATTTTGTTCCCCAGGTATTAATTAAGTCATTTATTTATATCACTGTCAATTCATGAATATTTATCTGATACTTTTGGGTTATAATCTAATACACATTGGGAGCATTTTCAGTTGGCTCTTATGCCCTTTGACATAGTCCCATCATTGTACAACTGCGGTGGTTGTTATTTGAGCACTTTCTTATCTTCTGGTGGCTCAAGATGCTCTAGGCTTATCTTGTATATTTCCTACTCAGTCCTTTGTTTTGTTGGGTTTTGTTTTGAGACAGAGTCTCACTTTGTCACCCTGGGTAGAGTGTATCACAGCTCACAGCAACCTCAGACTCTTGGGCTTAAGTGACTCTCTTGCCTCAGCCTCCCAAGTAGCTGGGACTACAGGTGCCTGCCATAACACTCTGCTAATTTTTCTATCTTTAGTAGATGAGTCTTACTCTTGCTCAGGCTAGTCTCAAACTCCAGGCCCCTACCCTGTCTTAGAATCAACTATTTCTCTAAGGAGCCCTGATTCCTTTTATTGGAAAATGGTATTGGAAGGCCGAAGCAGGTAAATTGCTTGAGCTGAAGAGTTACAGACCAGCCAAAACAAGAGCAAGATCCCATCTGTACTAAAAATAGAAAGCAGGGGCTCGGCGCCTGTGGCTCAACGGGCTAAGGCACCAGCCACGTACACCTGAGCTGGCGGGTTCGAATCCAGCCCGGGCCCGCCAGGCAACAATGATGGCTGCAACCAAAAAAAACAGCCAGGTGTTGTGGTGGGCGCCTGTAGTCCCAGCTACTTGGGAGGCAGAGGCAAGAGACTTGCTTGAGCCCAGGAATTGGAGGTTGCTGTGAGCTGTGATGCCACGGCATTCTACCCAGGGTGACAGCTTGAGGCTCTGTCTCAAAAAAAAAAAAAAAAATAGAAAGCTGGATATGGTAACAGGTGCCTGTAGTCCCAGCTACTCAGGGAGGCTGAGGTAAAAGGATTGCTTGAGCCCAGGAGTTTGAGGTTGCTGTAAGCTATGACAGCAGTACACCACTGCACTCTACCCAGGGAGACAAAGTGAGACTGTCTCAAAACCAAATAGAAAAAAGTTGTATTAGGCTCGGCGCCTGTGGCTCAGCGGGCTAAGGCGCCAGCCACGTACACCTGAGCTAGCGGGTTCAAATCCAGCCCCAGGGCCCGCCAAACAACAATGACGGCTGCAACCAAAAAATGGCCGGGCGTTGTGGCGGGCGCGTGTAGTCCCACCTACTTGGGAGGCAGAGGCAGGAGACTCGCCTGAGTCCAGGAATTGGAGGTTGCTGTGAGCTGTGATGCCAGGGCACTCTACCCAGGGTGACAGCTTGAGGCTCTGTCTCAAAAAAAAAAAAAAAAGAAAAGAAAAAAGTTGTATTAGAAACCGAGATCTGGGTGGTAGGTGTGCTCATTGTGATTGGAATATCATTTCTTTTGAGTTTCATTTTTCATTTGTTGAGTTTATTCCCCATCCAAGCTACACCTGTTTGGCTTTTCATTGTCGATAACAAAAGGCAGAGTTCAGCTCAATAGAAGAAGGGATTTTCTATTCATTAGAGTTGATCACAGAGGAATGGGCTGCCTTGCTGGAGAGTGAACACTTTGTCTTTAGGAAAATGCCATAATGAGCTAAATACAATTACTCTGTAAATAATAATTTACAGAGTAGAGTCCTGCACTGAGGGGGGGAGGGTTGGACTAGATGATCTCTAAGAGTCCTCTCAGTTCTAAAATTCTGTGCTACCAAGTGGTGTTAAAGATTAATTTGATTGTAATGTCTCTTTTCCCCTAGTTAACAATGAAATTAATGACTCATCCTTGTATTCCTACAGTGCCTGTCACACTACCTTTTCCTGTTAAATGCTTAATAAATGTTTTGCTAAAATACATTGCACTGGATTAAATTGGAGCCTGACTGAGTTTGGAAAGCCAGAGAGAGAAAGAAATCAAAGGTTTTATGTAGAAATGCAGATAGTGATAACCATTAAATTTTCTGAGGGATGTAGAAAAGTTTTATTCAAGGGTCTAATCGCTTTCTCCTTTGTGCTGCAATTACATTTTACTGCAATTATCCGTCCTGTTGGGACTATGTCTCATCCATGTTTCTATTTTCAGAGATTCCCTGCCTGGTACTGTGCCTGGTATTGTGCCTTATTTAGTCAAAATTAGTTGAATGATATTGGCTTTTCAAGTCCCAGAGAGAGAAAACTGAGTGTCTTGTACTTACTTGGTTTCTTGTACATTCAACTGTACTTCTTTTTCTCTTTGTTCTTATCTTTATCAGGTTTTTCTCACTGGATCTTTAAATACTCAAGCCCTCCCCACCATGGCCAGCCGGGGTGGGGGCCGGGGTCGTGGCCGAGGCCAGTTGACCTTCAACATGGAAGCTGTGGGCATTGGGAAGGGGGATGCTTTGCCCCCACCTACGCTGCAGCCTTCTCCACTCTTCCCTGTGAGTATTTCTCCTCCCTTCCCAAGACTACCACATACCCCTTGATGAGCATTTATGATCCTGGATTTCTCTTGGGCCATCAGAAAACCATCTTCATCTTGCTCCTCCCTGTCTCTCTACTTCCAACTTACAAAGGATGTTTTCTAGGCAGTGTCTTACCCTTACTTCTAATATTCCCAGGTCCCCAGCTTTCAAAGTGCGATGTTGCTACCCCAATTCTCATTTTGAACATTGGACTAGATTGGGAGGAGATGCCCTCCTAGATTTGTACTGAGTGTTTTCTCCCTGAACTGACCACTGCCCTTGCCTCTTTAGCCCTTGGAGTTTCATCCAGTGCCTCTGCCCTCAGGAGAGGAAGGGGAGTATGTCCTGGCATTGAAGCAGGAGTTACGAGGAGCCATGAGGCAGCTCCCCTACTTCATCCGGCCTGCTGTCCCCAAGAGAGGTCAGTTGGAATATTGGCATCACATTCCCAATGTCTCCCAAGGGCAGTGTCCTGTGCTCAGCACCACTGGGGTCCAGAGAAGCCCTAGCAAGTGCAGTGACTGGAGGGTGATGATAATGACTCCTCCGTCTAAAATGTATAACAATATCATGGTTGGTTTTGAGTTTCCCAATAGTCTTGGGACAGTGGGAGGTTAAGTATTAAGATCTCATTTCACACATGTAAGTGGGAAGATATTAAAAATTTTTACAATCTGGCCGGGCAGAGTAGCTCATGCATGTAATCCTAGCATTCTGGGAAGCTGAGTAGGTGGATTGCTTGAGCTCAGGAGTTTGAAACAACCCTGAGCAAGAGTGAGATGCTACCCCATTCCCCCATCCCTATTAAAAATAGAAAAACTAGCTGGGTGTCATGCAGGTACCTGTAGTCCCAGCTACTTGGGAGTCTGAGGCAAGACCTCTTCAGCCCATTTCAGGTTGCTGTGAGCTATAATGCCATTGCACTGTACCCAGGATGATAGTGTGAACTCTGTCTCAAAAAAAAAATGGATATTATGGGCACTGAGCTATCAGAAGGGGACTAGTGGTAGCTCTCTGAGAACTCCACCTAAGTAGAGTATTAACCCTTTGGTTAGTAGGTCATGTGAACCTTGGGGAAACCAAGAGGGACTAGAGAAGGGAGCACTGTTGTGAAGCTTGGAACAGTGGACATTTGCCAACTGGTACAAAAGTACGGTATTTCAGTATATTGCTAAGTGGTGCTTTCCTACTAAAGCCCCGAAGCTGAGGCTCAGAGAGATTTAAAAAAAAGCAAAGCAAAAAAACCTTACCTAAGTTAACAGGGAATAAGAGGAAGCCTGAAGAAACAAGAATTTTCTTGTTTCCCAGTATGTTTTATACTGTACCACACTACTTCTCAGTATAGCCAAACCTTTGAGATAAGGGAGAAAAAGAATCATCATAGTTTTGGGCATAAGAGAGCAAGTTCTTCTCAGGAGGCTGAGGCAGGAGGACCACTTAAGCCCAGAGTTTGAAGCTGTAGTGATAATGATGCCACTGTACTCTAGTCTGGGCAACAGAGCAAGACCTTGTCTCTAAAAAAAATTTAAAAAGAAAAATGAGGCGAAGCAAGGCGGCTCATGCCTATAATTCTAGTACTGTGGGAGGCCGAGGCAGGTGGATTGCTCAAGCTCACAAGTCCAAGACCAGCCTGAGTAAAAGCAAGACCCTGTCTCTACTAAAAATAGAAAAACTGAGGCAAGAGGATTGCATGAGCCCAAGAGTTTGAGGTTGTTGTGAACTCTGGCACCACAGCACTCTACCCAGGGCAACATCTTGAGATTCTGTCTCAAAAAAAAAAAAAAAAAGAATGATGAGGTCCTCACTGAAGCTGAGCTCTTGAGCTGTGGGTTTGGGGTGAGAAAACAGATAATATCAGAAAATTAAGAGAACTGGACACTCAGAAACAACCTGTTCTAGGGCTCTGAAGGGATAAAACTTTGACCCTTGACCTCTGACCCTCAGATGTGGAGCGATACTCAGACAAATATCAGATGTCAGGGCCGATTGACAATGCCATCGATTGGAACCCTGGTAGGTGACTGGCCCCGTCATTGACTGTCCTTTCAGATCCTTGAGTTGCCTCAGGTATCCACCAGCACTCTTAGTGTCTCCATTCTTCTCCCCCATCCATCCTCAGCAAACTAGAGCCTTAGTTGTCTTCTGAAACACTCTCAAACTTTACCTGAAAAACCTATTAAGTAACTCCCATTCTTCTCAACCCCTTCCTTTCTCTCTGTTAAAACTTTTACCTTTCTTTCAAATAAAACTGTTCACCCTTCATAGGAGACCTCAGGCAGGGCCCTACTGACATTCAAGTTCTTGTTATTCCCAGATTGGCGCCGTCTTCCCCGGGAGCTAAAGATCCGAGTCCGGAAGCTACAGAAGGAGCGTGAGTGTATCTGAATCAAGAAGTGGAGAGATTCCTCTCTCCGCTGGAGAGCCAGAGCTACTAGTGGTCTTGCTTGCCATCCCAATTCCTACCCAATCCGCCAAGTGTTGTTGCGGGATGCCATAGTGGCCACAAGAGGACAGCAGAGCAACATGTTCTCTGCGAGAGAATGGGTGGGAAGCTGGCAAGATTTGCCCTCTGATGGTTTATCTTTTGATCCCCCTCCCCCAACCAGGGATCACCATTCTGCTCCCTAAGAGGCCCCCTAAGACCACAGAAGATAAAGAGGAAACAATACAGAAACTAGAGGTGAGGAGAAAGTGCATAGAGACCTCCCAAAACCTAGATCCATTCCCTCTCTTTGCCCATGTGTGCCTCAATTTTTCCCTTCTGTGAGCTGAATCTGAGTTTCTCTTCCTATTCATCTTGTCATGAGACCCTGGAGAAGAAGGAGGAGGAAGTGACGTCAGAGGAAGATGAGGAGAAAGAAGAAGAAGAAGAGAAGGAAGAGGAAGAAGAAGAAGAGTATGATGAAGAAGAACATGAAGAGGTGAAGGGGGTCTCCTACCTTAGTCCCCCTCTCTTCTTCTCATGAGATCTGGGGATCTCAATTCTTTACATCAGGGATGTACTCCTCAGAAAGAGGGCTGAGGAAATAGTGCCCTCAGAGGTAGGGGCTTTCTTCCACTTCATCTGTCTCCAGGCTATTCTTCACAATGAACTACAACTGGGCTCAGGGCCTGTGGCTTAGCAGGCTAAAGCGCCAGCCATATATACCTGAGCTTTAGGGTTCTAATCCAGCCTGGGCCTGCCAAACAACAATGACGGCTGCAACCAAAAAATGGCCGGGCATTGTGGCGGGCGCCTGTGGTCCCAGCTACTTGGGAGGCAGAGACAAGAGACTCGCTTGAGCCTAGGAGTTGGAGGTTGCTGTGAGCTGTGATGCCACAGCACTCTACCAGGGTGACAGCTTGAGGCTGTGTCTCAAAAAAAAAAAAAGAACTACAACTGGAAGGGATGCCCAGGGTCTGGAATGGTATGAAGGGACCTGGTACACAGGGAGGAAAGAGAATGCAAAAGCAAGCCTGACACTTTCTTCTTTTTATCCATTTCAGGAAACTGATTACATCATGTCATATTTTGACAATGGAGAGGACTTTGGGGGTGACAGTGATGACAATATGGATGAGGCTATATACTGAAGAAGGACTCCAAACAACACCCTGGACTTATTACATCTTTCTTGACTTTATCACATCTTTCTCTTCTTATACAGAGTAACTGTCGCTATTATTTGGTTTCATGGACAAGCAAGTCATTTGGTCAGAGTTCAGAAAAACTATTTGGTCCCTGGAGATAGGAGTGGAAAATGATGAAAGATAGCCTCTTTCTACCTTTCCTCTCCTTTCACCTTTGTGCCACCTCTCATATGGTGGAGAAGGTGCAAAGGACAAAAATTGTATGAGCGGAGAAAGAAGAATTGAAAGAATGTGGGCTATTAGAGCTGAGATGACTGTACACATATTCCTACCCAATTCTACAGCTCCTTTTGGAGGTAATTGGGGCTGGGAGCATTTAAGAGGAGGAAGGCCAGTTTTATATTTTTAAATAAATGTTTTTATCTGTCTAGGATGAGGCCTGGTGGGAAAGGGCTGGAGGGGTGAAGGGGATGCCTGACTGAACATAGTCCAGTGTGACACATCAGAGGGTTACAGCCTCTTGTCCTTTGTTCCCTTGGTAGGACATATACTTGGAGTCTAAACTATAGGCTGCAGGGCTGTGTAGTCAGTTGTAGAGAACAGTTCATATTCCCTGTATCCCCACTGGCTTCTGAGCCTGTGATCATTTAGACTGGCTGGGGTCCTTTAGACTATCTCTGTTCACAAATGTTCACAAGGACACAGGCCCTCTCTTTCCCACACTTGACCTTGGTCTTGTCCTTATTTACAAAGCATGATGACAGCTGTTTTTGTGGAGAGAGTCAAGAAAGCCAGGTGCAGGGAGGGTATAGGTGGGAGGAGCTGACTCTTATTCAGCACAGTTCTCTTCCAGCCTTGGAGACCTCATTTTGAAAGATATGTCTGTGCAAAAAGAACCCCCTAAACATTCTCTTCTCCACTTGCAGAAACTAGTGCGTGGCTGAGTTCGCAATTTCTATTTTGGTTCTTCCCTTTGTGGAATTTAGTTAGCTTTTCTCACTCCCTTTGGGGGGGGGCAGGCGGTGTTGTTTTACAGGAAGTAAGGAGGGTGGGAAGAGGAGAGTGACTTAGGGACACTTACAGCTCTGAGAGATACTTTCTCGCCCACACAGCTCTCCCGTGGGTGAGGTCATTTCCCTAGGCTGTGATTGGCTTCTAAGGAAGCCTCAGATGAGCTGATTGGTTCCAGCCACTTGACATGCAACAGTCACGGGCAAGCTGCGTGTCCAGAATAGGAACTGAATAAGGCAGCTTGCATGTCCTACTGAGCATTTGAAAGCCATAAGATAGGGCATAGGAGGCCCTTCAAGAAATAGCTTAACTGCATTTAGGCAGGGTGACTGAATTTCCTACAACATCAAATGGTGGACTCTGATAATCTAAGGTTAGATATTTCTGACCTTATTTTAAAGAGGAGGGGCTGTGACTCCATTGAGAGAAAACACCTTAAAAGCCGAATTTGGGTTTGTTAGTAAGTGTTAAGACAGAAGCAGCCAAAAAAACAGAGAAGGAAACAGGAATAGAAATAGAACATTCCAGAGTTATTGTGCAATTTGTGATGATTGATGTGTTTCCTTTTTTTATCTCTCTGAGGTGTTCTGTGAGTAGAGTAGAGAGAATGAGACAGGGGACCTGTCATTGGGATTTCCCATAATTATAGTTTAACCTGTGATTGTGGCTAGGAAGAGATAGCAAAAAAGCAAGACACAATATTCTCTTTTTACCTTCTCCCATACACAAACACACACCAGTCCTCACCTGACCAACTATACCTGTGTCTATGTTGGGGGCACAGCCACTCCTTAAATCACATACAATGTCTGCCTGGGAATGTAATGGAGAATAAACAGGGTTCTGAAAACAGGGCAGTTGAGGAAGACGGAAGCCGCACCCCCACCCCCATCTCTATACATACACATTCTTTTCTCATGAAACTGGGGAAAAGAGGGTAAAGGTTGGAGTGACCACTTGGGATCAGTTGTACTGCCTCAAAGACAAAGTATCAGAAAGATCAGATCATTCTTGGACTCTGCCCTGTCTGGCAGGTGACCTTGCTAGACAAAGCCAGAGACCCGGGGCACAGCAGCTTTCCCAGATACTCTGGAGTGGTTCCAGGCATGAGCTAGACTGTTTCCATTGACCTTTCTCCTACTTTTTGTAGGCACTATCCAGGCGGCCAAGACTAAGGCCTAGTAAACAGGGTTGGGGTTCCTATTCCCTTGCAGATAACCTGAGAAGTTAGGATTGAGGCTTCACTTGCAGATATTTACAGAAAACCTGTGCAGTGCTTGCTCAGCCCTGTACTACTCACCTACTAGGGCCTGTTTATGCTGAACAGATTGTGTCCACACCCACAGCCTGGCCTGCACTGGCCCCAGGCAGGGTAGGTTCTCTGGCAAGAATCCTATCTTTTCCTACCTTGGTATTCCATCCCTAGCCAACTGGTCCCCTCCCACGATGGGCGGGCAGCTTAAGAATGGGTTCTGCAGGCCACGCCTGTGGCTCAGTGAGTAGGGTGCTGGTGCCATGTACTGAGGGTGGTGGGTTTGAACCCAGCCCCAGCCAAACTGCAACAACAACAAAAAGTAAATAAATAAAAGTATTAAAAAAAAAAAAGAAAGAATGGGTTCTGCAAATAGGCTCAGTGACTGCAGTGCTTTTAGGGAAACTGGATGGCATACTCAGATGCAACATGCAGTTTAGATTGGGAATGGAGACCAAAGAAAATTGAGGGGTGGGAGGTCTAATGGTTAAGGTGATTGGACACCACCTATGGTTTGATAAGGGAAAGACAGTTCTTTTCCTCTGTTCCTTTTTTTTTTTTTTTTTTTTTTTTTGAGACAGGGTCTCACTATGTTACCCTCAGTAGAATGATGTAATGTCATAGCTCACAGCAACCTCAAACTCCTGGGCTTAAGTGATTCTCTTGCCTCAGCCTCCCAAGTAGCTGGGACTACAGGCACCTGCCACAATGCCTGGCTGTTTTTTTGTTGTACTTGTCATTGTTGTTTGGCAGGCCTGAGCCAGACTCAAACCCACCAGCCTCGGTATATGTTCAGCCTTACTGAACTATAGGCGCCGAGTCCCTCTATTCATTTTTATTACTGTTTGAACTTTGAAAGGAAGGAAGGGTGGTGGCTTGTAGGCATAGGCTGGTTATGAGGGAAAGAAAAGCTGCTTTTTTTTTTTTTTTTAGACAGAATCTCACTTTGTCACCCTCAGAAGAGTACTGTGGCGTCATAGCTCACAATAACCTCAGATTCCTGGGCTTAAGCGATTCTCTTGCCTCAGTCTCCCAAGTAGCTGGGACTACAGTCACCCACCACACCTGGCTATTTTTAGAGGTAGGGTCTAGCTCAGGCTGGTCTTAAACTCATGAGCTCAAGCAGTCCGCCCGCCTTGGCCTCCCAGAGTGCTGGGATTACAGGTGTGAGACACTGCACCCAGCCCCTGCTTTTTTTTTTTTTAAGACAAAAGTCTTATTCTGTCACTCTGAGTAGAGTTTGTCATCATAGCTCATGCCAACTTCAAACTCCAGGGCTCAAGCAATCCTCTTGCCTCAGCCACCCGAGTAGCTGGAACTATAGGTGCACATCATGATACCTGGTTAGTTTTTCTATATTTAGTCAAGATGAGTCTCACTCTTGCTCAGGCAGGTTTCGAACTCCTAAAGGAGCCACCATCTTAACTGGGCAAAACAAGTTTGTTTTTGTTTTTTTTGTTGTTGTTGTTGCACTTTGTCTGGGGCTGGGTTTGAACCCACCACCCTCGGTATATGGGGCTCTTCCCTATCCCCTGAGCCACAGGCACCTCCCACAAAACAAGTTTTATGGTTCTAGTTTCACCACTTTATACCTTTGTTCCCTGATAAAGTCACATAAGTCTCCACACCTCCATTTCCTCATGTGTGAAACATGAATTTGGATTAGGATGTCCACTTGGAACCCTTCTACCTCTCACACAATATGGCTTAGGTTGATCCACCTAAAAGAGTACATACAAATGGTTCTGAGAACAAGAGCAGCATGTGTCCAGCTTCTGCTGAATTCATTCCATCTGCTGAATTTTCCCCCACCTTATTTTCAGCTCAGGCAAGCTAAAGATACCTTAAGCACTTGGCCAGTCATTTCCAAGAAATTGCTTCAGCCCAAGTGGCAGGAAGATCAGCAAGCAAAGAGACAACCCCTATAGGAGAATTCAAGCTTAGTCTGCAAGCTTGCAGGACTCAAGCAAGCCACAAAGAGATTTCTGATGGAGGAAGGGGCTAGAGAGTCAAGTCCTTTCCATTTCCCCTCATAATATTATGTCTGGCCAAAGGACAGAGAATAGACATGAGCTAGACAAGAATAGCTCAGTTAGCTAATCTGGCCAAATCAGCGACAACCTCTTCTCTACTGACCTTTCCCCTACTTTGGCCCACTTTTTCCCCAAGGTCATTTGAGACCACAAAGCTGGAAATAAATTCTTCTAGTTTCTTGGTATCATCTCAGAAAGGCCTTTGCTGGGCGGCACCTATAGCTCAGCGAGTAGAGCACTGGCCCCATATACCAAAGGTGGCGGGTTCAAACCCAGCCTCGGCCGAACTGCAAAACAAAAAAATAGCTGGGCGTTGTGGTGGGTGCCTGTAGTCCCAGCTACTCAGGAGGCTGAGGCAAGAGAATCACCTAAGCCCAGGAGTTGGAGGTTGCTGTGAGCTGTGTAATGCCATGGCACTCTACAGAGGGCGATAAAATGAGACTTTGTCTCTACAAAAAAATTGAAAAAAATAAGACCTTTGCCTTAGCCCCAGTAGGCTTTAATTTGTCGTTTTGTATATAGGAAAAAAGGAAGGTTCCCCTACAACCCTAATGAGAGTCACTGGGAAGATACTGATCCAACGGTAATTGCAAGACCTCAGAGTCTAGGTGCTATCACCTAGGATACCCAAGACTTTGGAGAAGGAATCTAGAGATTCCTCAGACCTGATCCTGACTAATGCAGGGAGGGGCTATGTCCCACATCAGAGTCTGGAACTACTCTTCATGTTCAAACTGCCCCTCCTCCTAGGATCCTCAGCGGTGGGTTACACACTCCCAGCCCTTCCCTGAATGATCCCCATCCTGTGGTTCCATTTCTCTTGGTGTAAGTAGAAAAAGAGGGAAAACATTCAAACCCTGCTTCAAACCTTTTGTTACACCAGGGCGAATTTGATAGTAGTAGAACAGGAAAGAGTTAGACCGATCTTTGTCTTACCAAGAAAGAAACCCACCTAAGTTCAGAAAAAGATTTGAGGTCTTTCATGTCTTAGGGAAAAATGGGTAAAGTCCCATTTGGACAGAGAAAGAAACTCCGGTACCTCTCCTTCTACTCTGGTATGACCAGAGATGTAGCCATTTGGGAGAGGAAACAGAAAATGCTGATCAGCCCTTTTCTAAGTCTTCCATTTCCTTTCCCCAGCCTCTTTCCTGGCGCCTACACAATCTTTCCTGTCTGACCATACTTGGCTGCCTTTGGCCCCTCAACTTTCCCTTACTTGGCCTGGCTCCTGTTTTAAGCCTTTCGTTCCAGGCTGAACCACCAGTCTAACACCTGCCCAGAGATATCAAGGATCCCTGTAAACATCTCAGGAGCAGCAGCTTAGGACCAGTTAGAGAGCTTATCACTCGAAATCATTCTTGTTGCCTTTCAGATTCTTTTCCTCTTCTTGACTCTTTCCTCATGTCTTTTTCTCCATGTCTCTCTTTGCCTCATGCCGTCATACTGTGCTGCTTAAATCAGGTTATTCTGGGATAATTGGAGTATTTGGAGCCACAGAATACACACAGCACATCTTCCAGAGTGTTAATTTTACTTTTAAGATTTGGTGGGGAAGAGAAATCATTTTTATACTAAAACCAACACAAATGTATTATGCAGTGTAAATCAAAATTTACATTTTTAAAGATGAAATAGGTACTTTAAAGACATTTCTGGCTCACCATAGGCTACTTTGGACTGCTCTGAGAGCCCCCAGAGGAAAATGATTCACTCTATTAGAGTTCTGCAGAGGACTATCTTGGAGGCTCTTCTTGGAGCAGAGGTAGCAAGCTAAGGTAAACCTAAACACACAGGAGCCAGGCAGATACAAAGGAGTGAGGAAGGTGGGTGTAATGCAACAGGGAATACTGAGTACTGGCAAACCAGAGCTAGTTGGGTCCCTTCAGCCATTAAAGAATGTGTTCCAGTGTAACCAGTTATGATTGCTTTTTAAGAGACACCACAAGGTAGATTTTAGAGAAACCTGATTTTTAAGTGTTTACAATTAATTCAAAATTTTCAGAAGAAATTGTATAGGTAGGCTCGGCGCCTGTGGCTCAGCGGGCTAAGGCGCCAGCCACGTACACCTGAGCTGGCGGGTTCGAATCCAGCCCCAGGACCCGCCAAACAACAATGACAACTGCAACCAAAAAATGGCCGGGCGTTGTGGCGGGCGCCTGT
>CAUYON010175624.1:0-80760 GCA_963573935.1 Arctocebus calabarensis
TACTGTTACAGATATCCTTCATGGCATTTCCTTGATCACTATATAAAGACATTAATACTCTACCTTTAATAAGTTTCGCCAGTACCCTGCTAAGATGCACCATAGGTGTGTTCCCACTAATTGCCCTCCCTCTACCCATCCGACTCCTTTTATTTTTATAGTCAGGCCTTTCCTCGCTGGGCCTGCCCCAGGGAGACTCCGGCCATTCCTGGGGGCTTTTAGCTGCCATGGCCTCTCTCACCCAGTTAAATAACTTGTCTGTCTCTTACCACTGATATGTGACTGAGCAATGATTAGAATTGGCTCAAGCCCATAGCTGGCACCAGACCCATATATAGCCCCCCTTCTGGCCTCCCAGGGGTTGCCAGGTCTGGAAATCTGATTGAAAATTGTGTGGGCAGGAGAGTGGGAGCATTTGGGGAGTGGACTGTCATCTCAGCTTTGTCCCCCGCCTCCACCGGCCTTCTCTAATCAGGAACCTAGAGCCAGTGCCACGGGTCTGAAGATGTGTCCCCAACATACCCTGCCCTCACCCCCTTGCCTCTCCCCTAACAGGCCACTCATCGCTAAGAAGAACCCGAAGATCCCCATGTCCAAAATGATGACAGTCCTGGGTGCCAAGTGGCGGGAGTTCAGTGCCAACAACCCCTTCAAGGGCAGCTCAGCGGCCGCAGCTGCCGCAGCAGTTGCTGCGGCTGTAGAGACAGTCACCATCGCCCCTCCTCTGGCTGTCAGCCCCCAGCAGGCGCCCCAGCCTGTGCCTGTCCGCAAGGCCAAGACCAAGGAGGGCAAGGGTGAGGCTGAGGGTGGGTGTGCCCTGAGCCCTGCCCGGCAGGGGCTCCTGCAGACCCTGTGGGAGAAGCCATAGGCCAGACCTGGGGAGGATAGGGCAGGTGGGGGCAGGAGGAGTAGCTGGGTGCCCCTTGCTGAGGGCCCCGTGCCAGCGTGACCGTGTGCTGATGGGCCCTTTCGTGGCAGTGATGTGGCTCTGTAGCTTCTGCCCTGCCTGTCTTTGGCAGTGGTGGAGAAGCAGAGAAGATGATGTGGGCAGAGCTGCAGAGGGGTTTTGCTGGGCCAGCCCAGGCGGCCCCTGGACTTGGGCTGCAGGAGGCAGGGGGGAGTTTGCAGTGTGGTGCTCTCTACCCAAGGCTTCTGTGAGTTTCAGGCCTTTTCTGGAGGACAAGGCCCGAGTTTAGCCTTTCATCGGAGCACCACTACGTGCAAGGTGCTTCTTTAGGCCATCCGGGCTGCATGGACTGTCGGGTCTCTGCCCTTCCTGATTTAGGATCCAGGAAAATGCCAGAGATTTGAGCAGCGGGGTGGGTGTAGTCAGGACTGGCTTCCAGGGCGCTGCTTTGGACATGGCCTAGCAGGAGGTCCAGGTCTCAAACCCGACTCAGGGGTGGGAACAAAGGGGCAGCAGAGGCCCCTATAACTTGCTGGCTGGAGGTTCTGGCTTCTTGGAGATGGGGACATTGATCTCCCAGGGTTGCCACCCAGCTGTTCAGCCTTCCTAGGTGGCTGGGTGTCCTGATCGGAGTTTGGATGGGGGCTGCAGGGGCACCGGGGTCCCCTTGTTTCAATCCCAAGGATGCTGGGGTTCTGTGTCTGACCTCCTTTCCTAGGTCTCTGAAGGTATCCTGGAGAGGATCAGAGCCAGATCACCAGGGCTCAGGGGCTCCTGGCCTGTCCCCACCTGCCCAGCCTGCCTTGCTCTTTCATTTCCTCTTGGGCTCCAGACTCCAAGCTATCGATTCCCTGAGCTGCCTATTCAGAGCCTGGAAAATTGAAATAGATTTTCTGTGGCGCCACTGAGGATATAGCTGGGGCTTCCAGCTCCATGTGCCTGCATGTGGTGTGGCTGGAGGAGGGCCTGGGCGGGTCCACCTGCGCAGTGTGTGGTTCCTGCCTCCAGGCCCCACTCCTTCCTCAGCCTAGCAGCAGGAGAGGCTGCAGGAGGGGTCATTACTCCCCAGGTGGCTAATTGCCCTGTGGCAGTTCTATACAAACAGCCTCACCCCTGCTGGCCTTTCCCAGGTGACTGGCAGAGTTGGGGGTGGCTTCAGGTGGTGCCAGCAGAGGCTGGCAGATGGGAAAAGGCTTTGGGCCCTAGAACGTCTCTCTGGGGCCCAGGCGCAGACCACAGGTGGGTAGAGGTGCCCTTGTGGCCCTGCTGACTGTGGGGCTGCTGGCTTCATTGGAGTCAGCTTGTTTCTGGCGGTGTGGACAGTGTAGGGGCTCTTCCCAAGGGGACTAGCATGTCTGGCAGTTGTGGAAGGGCAGTCCAGTGGGGCAGACAGACTCCGCTTTTCCCTTTCCTTGCTATGTGATTTGTAAGCAAGATCTTTACCTCCCTGAGCCTCAGCCACCCCATCGGAAAGGGCTGATGGCAGAAACGGCCCTTTTCCTTTACATGAGGGCTTGGTGACATGATGGTGGGAAGTGACCAGTGAGCACTTGTTGGCTATGGTTACCATTGTTTTTCAGGCCCTGGAGTGAGGAAGAAGATCAAAGGCTCCAAAGATGGGAAGAAAAAGGGCAAGGGGAAAAAGGTGGCTGGGCTCAAGTTCCGCTTTGGAGGGATCAGCAGCAAGAGGAAGAAAGGCTCCTCGGTGTGTGAGTGTGGGGCCCGCGTGTGCACGCGCGTGCCTGCCTTCGTGCGTGTGCACGGGCTGGTGTGACCCTGGAAGGCGGGTCTTCAGGACATTCTCCTGACCTAGCTGGGTCCCATACCCCTCCATTACGCTCTCCATTCTCCCTGCAGGCCTGCTGGGACTCAGCTTCCCCTCTTGCTTGCCGAGGGGTTTAGATGGGATCCTTCCAAGGGTCCCTCTAGCTTGGACTCAGGCAGGGAGCTCAGTCCTGGCTCTCATGTCCACAGTTGCTGCTCCCCCAGCAGTGGGCAGAGAATCAGCTGGCTGCTTGAAGTCCTGGTGGGTCCATGGGAGCCGGCTAGAGCCCTGACCTGATTGCTCCCTCACCTCACCCCCAGGGCCATCTCTGGGCTCAGGCTCAGACCCGAGCCCGTGTCTTAGCCTTGGAGGGCTGTGGGGGGCATTCACCCTCCTCACCCCCACAGGGCAGCTGTTTACCTCACCCAGCCCTGCAGGGGGGCAGAGATGGGCCCAGTTTTTCTGCCTCTTGGCAGCCTGTTACACAGCCTGCAGTAGAGGGGAGCATGGAGCAGAAGGTGGCGTCCAACTCAGCTCAGCAGATATTTGTTGAGCACCCACCAGGTGCCAGGCCTTCTGCTCAACTGTGGTGGTCCCTGCTCCTGCAGCACTCATTATGTGGCAGGCATGTTCACTGGTGGAGAGCCCATGCCGTGTCAGGCACACCTGGCACACAGGCTGTGTGGCGGGTCCTGTGAAGGAAAGATCTGGGAGGACTCCTTGGGGGAGGTGTCCTTAGGGCTGCTCCTTGAAGGATGTGTAGGAGTTTGGCAGAATGGAGGCAGAAAACGTGGGAAAATGTCTGAGAGCTAGAGGGCAGGGATTGGGGTGGGCTGAAATATCAGGCTGGCCTGGACTGGTGTCCTGGGCTGTGGCATAAGATTTCTAGCTGTAGTCCCAACTACTTGGAAAGCTAAGGCAAGAGAATCTCTTAAGCCTAAGAGTTTGAGGTTGCTGTGAGACCATGGCACTCTACTGAGGGTGACATAGTGAGACTCTGTCCCCCACCCCAAAAAAAAGATTTCTAGCTGAGGAGGAGGATAATGTGAGCCAAAGGGAGCATTGTATCTCCAGAGCCTCTTCTGTGCCCTCCTCCACCCCTGCCTGCCCAGATCAGTGAAACCCCCTGGGTGGAACCTATTGGGATGGAACCAGGTCCTCCGCACGCCCTACGCTCACAGGCCTCTCCCCTCCACCTGCAGAGTGAGGAGGACGAGCGGGAGGAGTCGGACTTCGACAGCGCCAGCATCCACAGCTCCTCCATGCGCTCTGAGTGCTCTGCAGCCCTGGGCAAGAAGAGCAAGAGACGGCGCAAGAAGAAGAGGAGTAGGGCTTCCGTCAGGGGTCCCGGGGTCCCAGCCCTTCCGGGAGGACATGTGGGGGAAGGGCATCCTTGTGCTCCCAGTACTTTCTCCACCGCCCTGGTCTCTACTGTTAACATACGCGATGTCCTGTCCCAGTGAAGAAAGAAAAAGAACAAGCCACCTGTGGTCTGAGACAACCAGGGTGTTTGTGCTGGCATTTGGGGACTGGAGCGGGAAGTGCTGCTTCATCTCACCCGATGTCCATTCAGTCACCTATAAACTCCACCCATCTTCCAGACGCCCACCTCTGACCTCTCCCCCATCCTGGTTCCTCCATCCCTTCCTCCTTTTATCCATCCGTCCATTTGTCCATCCACTTATGTGTGTATTCACCCACCCACTCTCCCTCTTGCCTTCCTTCCTCTTTTCCTTTTATCCGTCTTCTGTGCATCTCTTCACCCTTTTACTGCCTTGGCCATTCCCCCATTTGTTCAGCCCACTGCTTCACCCACCCATCCTCCCATCCATCACCTGTCAGCCCACTGCTTCACCCACCCATCCTCCCATCCATCACCTGTCAAGCACAAACATGTGCTGTCTGGCCGGGGTGGTGGAGACTGCTGTGCACTGGGCGTGGGCTCGAGCCCCTGCATGACTGCCTCTCTCCCATCCCAGTTGATGATGGTGATGGCTACGAGACGGACCACCAGGACTACTGTGAGGTGTGCCAGCAGGGAGGGGAGATCATCCTGTGTGACACCTGCCCACGGGCCTACCATCTTGTCTGCCTCGACCCGGAGTTGGAGAAGGCTCCTGAGGGCAAGTGGAGCTGTCCACACTGCGTAAGCCTTGGCAGAGGTCTGGCTTCCTGGCCCCGGTGCAGAAGGGCACCTGGGAGCAGAATGCAGGGGGTGCTGTGGGGGCAGGAGGGAGTCAGGGCCTAGTGGAGGGCACCTGGCTCATGATGCCTCCACCTGGGCTCCCTGCTCCTGCTCCAGGAGAAGGAGGGGATCCAGTGGGAGCCCAAGGAGGACGACGAGGAGGAGGAGGAGGGCGGCTGTGAGGAGGAGGAAGACGACCACATGGAGTTCTGCCGCGTGTGCAAGGACGGCGGTGAGCTGCTGTGCTGTGATGCCTGCCCGTCCTCTTACCATCTGCACTGCCTCAACCCGCCGCTGTCCGAGATCCCAAACGGTGAATGGCTCTGCCCGCGCTGTACTGTGAGTGCTCCGCCCGCGCCGCCCTGCGCCGAACGCCCCGCCCACCAGGGGCAAGCCCCGCCCCAGGGAACTCCTTGACAAGTGTCCACCTACGGCCAGCTCAGGCCTCCCAATTGACAAAGCCCCATTCCGTCTAACAGGGACAAACCCTGACCACTGGAGGGGGGGCTCCTTGGCAAGGCCCCGCCCCTTCTATTCCCACAAAGCTCCGGTCACCCCTCTTGAGGCCCCTCCCCTTCTCTCAGGCCCCCCTCTGCTTCCAAATCCCCACCCCGTCTTAAGGAGCAGTTTCTCAGGGAAGCACTGTGGAAGGACAGGTGTGGTCATGCTAACATCACAGCCCTGCGTTTGCCTGCACCAAGTGCTTCACGCATGGTATTCCCCTAACTTCACCGCATATTCTAGTACCATGTTTTTTATTTCCATTTTTAGATAAGAAAATTGAGGCTCAGGGAAGTAAAGTGACTTACCTAAGGCCATGTGATGGCAGAACTGTCCACTGAGATCCAGGTGGCTAGCGCCACCCTGGACCTACCTCCTGTCCTGAGGCTGGGGGTAGAGAGGGTAGGAGGCTCGTGAGGCTGAAGCCTCATTTTCTGCAAGGAGAGGGGCGTGCCCCCCAGGCCCCCGACTTCGCCCTCAGTCACAGCAGGCATCTGAGTTGTCTTCCTGACCCAGCCCCAGTGCTAGTGCCCCATGCCCTGGGTCCTGAGCTGTGCTGTGGTTAGCCCTCCGTCATCCCGTGTGTATCTGGGCTGTGCATGTGTGTGCGCGTGCATGTGTGCATGTGTGCGCATGCATGTCCGTGCCTGTGTTGGGTTCTGGGGAGGGCCCTTTTCGTGGGTGCAGCCTTCTGTGCTTTCTTGGAATTGGTGGGAGGTCCTGCGCTGGGAGGGGAGTAGGGGCTGAGGTCCATCCAGGGCCTTCTCTGCAAGGTACAGAGAGAGGCAGGCGGGGTGGGACCTTGAGGCCTGGGAAGGAAGGGTGCCCTTCCGTACACCCCTCAGAGCCAGTGGAGAAGGCTCTTTTCCTGTCCTTCCATCGCTGCCGCCACCTCTGCCTCTCAGCCTTTGCTGTCACTAAGGGCAAAGGAAGGTTGGCTCTGGGGCTTTGTGGACCTTCATATGTGATTTGACCTTCATATGTGATTTGACCTCCACAACGATGTTAGGATGGGAAAGGGAGGTTTTACAGATGAGAAGATGGGCTCAGGAGGCTTGTACAAGGTTCCAAGGATAGGAGGTGCAGATCTGGGACCTGCCCTCCCTGACAGAGCTGCCTCCCTGAGTCTGTCCTGCCCTCCCCTGGTCCAGCCAGGTTCAGAACTGCTTCTTGAGGGCCAGTATTGCTCTGACACATCTTGGGGTAGCGTGCCGGGCACACACAGGGTGGTGGTTATGACCTTTGCCAGCCAGCAGGGTCCCTGAAGTATGTCTCTGGTGCCTGGGTGCAGCCATGTCTGGGTGAGGGCTGGTGGGCAGAGCTACTTCATCTCTGAGCTTCAGGCAGGGGGCTCGTACTCCATGGGTGCTCAGAAGTCATGACATGGTGTGACCTTTTAAAACTGAGGGGGTTCTAGCAAGAGGTAGAGTAGCAGGAAACCCCACAGATAGGGGTTCTTGGGCTCTGGCCGGGCGCCCTGGCTCATGCTTGTAATACTAGCACTCTGGGAGGTCGAGGCCAGTGCATTACCTGAGCAAGTGCCAGACCCTGTCTCTAAAAAATAGCTGAGCGTTGTGGTGGATGCTTGTAATCCCAGCTACTTGTGAGGCTGAGACAAGAGAATCGCATGAGCCCAAGAGTTTGAGGTTGCTGTGAGATGTGATGCCACAGCACTCTACCAAGGGCGACAACGTGAAACTGTCTCAAACAAAACAAAACAAAAAACACACAAAGAAAACAAAGTCTTGGGCTCCACTGCCCACTCCTGTGTGCACCGGATGTGCAGGCTCCATCCGGATTGTCATGGGGTTACTGCCATACTGTTCTGACTTGGGGACAGTGCAGCTGGTTGGAGAGAGCTCATGGGACAGCCTGCTGTCTTGGGAGCGTCTGGGAAGGGCCTAGTGGCTAAGGCCTAAACCTGGGGCCCTCCTCTGTCCACAGTGCCCCCCACTGAAGGGCAAAGTCCAACGGATTCTACACTGGAAGTGGACGGAGCCCCCGGCCCCTTTCATGGTGGGGCTGCCAGGACCCGAGGTGGAGCCTGGCCTACCGCCGCCCAAGCCCCTGGAGGGCATCCCGGAAAGAGAGTTCTTTGTCAAGTGGGCTGGGCTCTCCTACTGGCACTGCTCCTGGGTAAAGGAGCTGCAGGTGAGGCACATGTGCCAGGGCTTAGCGCCTGGTGTGAGCCCCTGGAACTCTCCAGCGTTGGTGGGAAGGGGCCAAGTGAGGGGCATTGTTGGGAGTTCTGGGGGTCCTGCCTGGGACCTGGGCTTAGGGGTGAGGTGCTGTGTTGGGAGACGGGCCCGTGGTCCCCTCCCTCCGTTACTGGACAAAAATCCCCTGCCCTGGAGCAGCTGGAGCTGTACCACACGGTGATGTACCGCAACTACCAAAGGAAGAACGACATGGATGAGCCGCCGCCCTTCGACTACGGCTCCGGTGATGAGGACGGCAAGAGCGAGAAGAGGAAGAACAAAGACCCCCTCTATGCCAAGATGGAAGAGCGCTTCTACCGCTACGGCATCAAGCCCGAGTGGATGATGATCCACCGCATCCTGAACCACAGGTGTGTGCGGCCAGGGGTGCCCTGGGGACACTGCAGGCAGGTGCCCACGGGCCTGGGGGCAGCGGCTCCTTTACTCTGTGAAACCAGCATGGGTAGGGCGCTGGGGCCCTTCCCTTGGGGCTGCCATTCAGAAACACAGTCCAGAGCTCCCAAGTGCTGACCCCCAAGCGCTGATTCCTGCATCCAGACCCCACGATGGGGTGGGATTCATCCCTGCAGCAGGGGCTGGATGCTGGCTCTTTGCCCGTCGGTTGGCACAGCCTCTCTGGCTTTGCCAGTTACAAGGTACCCTTGTTCCCCTCTCACTAGCAGTGTGGCCCTGGGCAAGCTTCTGCACCTCTCTGGAGCTCCTGCCCTGGAGTCCTTCACCTGGCGGAGCCAGGATCCCAGGGGGACCGTGGCGTGAGTGGTTTTGCAGGTGGCCTTCGTCAGACCTATGTGTGGCCACTGCCCTGAGTGACCCGCTCTTCCTCCCATCTGTTCCTTGTGTTGCAGCTTCGATAAGAAGGGGGACGTGCATTACTTGATCAAGTGGAAAGACCTGCCCTACGACCAGTGCACGTGGGAGATTGACGACATCGACATCCCCTACTACGACAACCTGAAGCAGGCCTACTGGGGTCACAGGTGGGCTGCAGGGCTTGGGCTGCTAGGGTCTGGTGCTGGGGCCTTCCTTCTGGTCCTAGCTTTGCTCATCACATCCAATGCCCTTTCCCAGGGAGCTGATGTTAGGGGAGGACGCTAGGCTGCCCAAGAGGCTGATCAAGAAGGGCAAGAAGCTGCGGGACGACAAGCAGGAGAAGCCACCAGACACACCCATCGTGGATGTGAGTGGGAGTGCAGGGCACTTGGGTGGGGTTCCCAGGGCTTGTCCGTGCCCAGCTTGATGCTTCCTGGGCCCTCCTGGCTTATGCACACTGTGCAGGCTGGGACAGCAGGAAGGCTTGCTCACACACAGCTCATGACATGCCATTCTTATCTGGGAGGAACCCCAGGACAATTCATTTAGCAAAGCATTCTGAGTGGCTGCCAGCACTTGGCCCTGGGCTGGCCTTCGGGGACAGGATGTGCACCATCTTCTAGGGGCCTGTGATGGGTACACAAAGAACACAGAAAGTCTGGGGACTGTCAGATGCCTGTCAGATGCTAGGGAAAGGAGAATGGTCCTGTCCCCTGGGAGGACTACATGGGGAGGTGGCCTTGAGCTGTAGGATCAGAGGCAAATGTCAAGGACCAAGTGGGGTTGCCGGCCATGGCAGGCACAGAGGCATGGAGCGTACCCCAGACATGCGTCTGTTCCGTTGTTCATCCAACACATACTGAATAAGTGCCCACCATGTCTTGGGCGTGGGGCTTGGAGGAAGCAGTGAACAATACCAGTGTGGTACTGACAGCTGGGCTAAAAGTCAGGGAATTTGTCCATCAGGAACTTTCCCTGATAGAAGACATATAGGGCCAGCCACCATAGGAGGACACTGTAGCCAAGCTGGGAGTCAGGGAGGGCTTCCTGGAGGAAGAGGCGTTCCAGTGAGACCTGAAGAAGAGTTAGGAAGACAGGAATGGGAAGAGAATTCTAGACAGAAGGACTGCACATGCAAAGGCCTTGTTGGGTGGCCTCCAGTGGCCTGGGATTTGGGGTACGCTTAAACCTCTGTCTCTCCCACAGCCTACTGTCAAATTTGACAAGCAGCCATGGTACATCGACTCTACTGGGGGCACACTGCACCCGTATCAGCTGGAGGGCCTCAACTGGCTGCGCTTCTCCTGGGCCCAGGGCACTGACACCATCTTGGCTGATGAGATGGGTCTGGGCAAGACAGTGCAGACCATTGTCTTCCTCTACTCCCTGTACAAGGAGGTGGGCAGGTTGGGTGGGCGGCCTGGGAGGGGCAGCGGCGCTGGTCGAGGGCAGTCAGGTGGTCTTACTGCTTCTGTTGCTCTTGCCAGGGCCATTCCAAGGGACCCTACCTGGTCAGTGCCCCCCTCTCCACTATCATCAACTGGGAACGTGAGTTTGAGATGTGGGCGCCCGACTTCTACGTGGTCACCTACACGGGGGACAAGGAGAGCCGCTCGGTGATCCGTGAGAATGAGTTCTCCTTTGAGGACAACGCCATTCGGAGTGGGAAGAAGGTGTTCCGCATGAAGGTAAGCACCCTCCCAGGGTCTGGCATGGGGGTCCCTCAGCCTGGCTTTGGTGGCAGCTGGCAGGCAGGTAGGTGAAGGGTCTGCTGTAGCCATGAAGTTGCTGCCTCTGACAATTTCCTGGGGCTGCTCTCATCAACCATCACAACTGCAGATGGCTGTAAACAACAGAAGTGTACTCTGTCCCTTCTGGAGGCGAGAAGTCTGACCTCATTGTGTGGGCAGGGCTGTGTTTCCTCTGAAGGCTCTCAGGGAGGGTCCTTCCTTCCTTCTCCCAGCTCTGGTGGCTCCAGGTGTCCCTGGCTTATGGCTGCATCACTGCAGTTTCTGCCTGTTTTCCTGTGTGTTCTCCCCTTTGTCTTTCATCATCTTATAAAGACACCACTTGCTGGATGTGGTGGCTCACACCTGTCATCCCACCACTCTGGGAGGCTGAGGAGGAAGGACTCTTAAAGCCAGGACTTTGAGATTGCTGTGAACTTCACTTGAGTTCCCTTCCTGCATACCAGGCACTTCTCAGACTTAGCTCTTCTTTTTGTTATTTAAAAAATTGAGGTAAAATATTTATAACATAAAACTTAACCATCGTAACCAATTTTTTTTTTTTTTTTGAGACAGTCTTGCCCTACTTTCTGGGCTAGAGGGCCGTGGCATCACTATGGCTCACTGTAACCTCCAACCTTTGAGTGCGAACGGTCCTCCTACCTTGGCCTCCTGAGTAGCTGGGGCTATGAGCATGTTCTACCATGTGTGACTAATTATTTCTTTTTTGTAGCGACAAGGTCTCATTATTGACCAGGCTGGTCTTGAACTGCTGGCCTCAAGTGACCCTCCTGCCTCCGCCCCACAAAGTACTAGGATTATGGGCATGAGCCATCATGCCTAACCTCATCCTAAGGGTATAGTTCAGCCAGGCATGGTGGTGTGCACTTGTAGTCGTCCCCAGCTACTCTGGAGGCTGAGCATGAATTTGAGGTTGTAGTGCACTATGACTGTACCCATGAATAGCCACTGCCTTCCAGCCTGGTCAACATAGTGAGACCCTGTCTCTTAAAAAAAAAAAAAGAGCAAGCATGGTGCCCATAGCTCAGTGAGTAGGGCGCCAGCCACATACACCGAGGCTAGTGGGTTTGAGCTCAACCAGGGACTGCTAAACAACAATGACAACTGCAACCAAAAAAAATGGCCGGGCATTGTGGCAGGCACCTGTAGTTCCAGCTATTTAGGTGGCTAAGGCAAGAGAATCGCTTAAGCCCAAGAGTTTGAGATTGCTATGAGCTGTGATGCCATGGCACTCTATTGAGGGCGACATAAAGAGACTCTATCTCAAAAGAAAAAAGGAAAAAAATAGAGCAGAGGGCAGGCCTGGTGGCTTCTGCATGTAATCCCAGTTTATGTAACTCTGGGAGGCTGAGGCAGGAGGATTCCTTGAGCTCAGAAGCAAGAGTGAGACTCCATCTCTTCTAAAAATAGAAAAACTGAGCCAAGCAGGTGGCAGGCACCTGTAGTCCCAGCTACTCAGGAGGCTGAAGCAGGAGGATTGCTCGAGCCCAGGAGTTTCATTTTGTTGTGAACTAGGCTGACACCATACTCTACCCAGGGTAACAAGGTGAGACTCTGTCTCAAAAAGAGTCCAATTCAGTGATGTTAAATCTGTTCACAGTGTTACCCAGCCAGTCTCTCTAGAACTCTTCCTCTTGCAAAATGGAAACTCTGTCCCCATTAAATACAAACTCCTACCCATCCCCAAGGTGGAGTCCTTGGCCACCACCCTTCTGCGGGCCTCTGTGAATCTGACTACTCTGGGGACCTCTTGAGAGTGGAATCAGAAAGTATGTGACTTTTTGTAACTGGCTTATTTCACTTAGCAGAATATCCTCCAGGCTTATCCGTGTGTCGGAGTGTGGTCAGCATGGCGACCTTACTAGGGCTGACTAAGGTCTTGTCATATGGGTAGAGACAAACGTTTTGTTTATCTGTTTCTCTGTAGATGGACACTTGAGTTACATCTACCTTTTGGCTACTGTAAATAGTGCTCATGTGAACACAGATGTGTGAAGATCCCTTCTGGTCCCTGCTTTCACTTTTGTTTGTTTGTTTGTTTGGTTTTTTTTTTTTTTGGTTGTACTTGTCATTGTTGTTGGACAGGCCCGGTCTTGATTTGAACCTCCCAGCTCTGGTGTACGTGGCTGGCGCCCTAGCCACTGAGCTACAGGTGCTGAACCATCACTTCTTTTTTTATTTTTATTTTTTTGAGACAGAGTCTCACTCTGTCACCCAGAGTAGACTACCATGGCTAGTTTTTGTATTTTAGTAGAGACAGGGTCTCACTCTTGCTCAGGCTGATTTCCAACTCCTGAGCTCAAGCAATCCACTCGCCTTGGCCTCTCAGAGCGCCGGGATTATAGGTGTGAGCCACTGTGCCCAGACTTACTTTTGATTTTTTGGGGAACAGGCTTAGTTCTTTGAATTCTCAAGGCATTCCTCATGCAGATAGGTGAGGAGACTGACTCTTGGGATCATTAATGAACTTGACAAAGGTCCCAGCAGAAAAGGCCAGGGCTGCCTGCAAACCCAGGTGCCACCTGTAGGCCACACCTATGCAGTGGGGCTCCCTTGCTTCTTTCTGATCCTTTCCTGGAGACTTGGGTTGCTGGGAGAGGCCGGCTTGGCTTGGGTGGGCGGCAAAACTGGTGGGCCCAGTACAAAATGAAAATGCAGGGTCCCTTGTTCAAATGCAGAAAGACAGTTTTTTCCTTGTTTCCCTGGCCTTTCTCTCAACTTACCATGCTGTTTATTTGCTTTGTTGTTTATTTGCTTTTTCATGTTGTGCCTCCTCGAGCGCGGGGATCCTGGCTGGGGAAGGCAGACCTGCATAGGCACTGCAGTCCCGCCCTGTGGGTCTGTGCATGGAGTATGCACCTGACACCTCCTTCCAACTAGCACCCAAGGGTGGCCGGACACAGTGGTCACCTGGTGGGTGCAGGGACCTGTGGCCTGAGAAGGAAGAGGCACCTTGCATGCCCCACTGTGCCCTGGGACTTATGAAACACAAATTCAACAACAAAATTTGATTAAGAATTTCAAATCAGCAACTACAAGGCATTAAGCCCAGAGTGTGGGGTCCCTCTTTCTGTTCAGTTGCTGGCCCTGCCACTTGTTAGCCATGGAAACTTGGGAGAGTGCTCCATCTTGAGGCCCTGTGAGCTCTCACTGGAGACAGCGACAGTGTAGTGACAGTTTAGCTCATTCGGTTCCTGGGGTGAGGTGAGAGTGGAGAAAAGGGCTCTGCCCCACAAGACCTCATGGGGCTCCTCTGGGGCACAGGGCTCGTCTTGAACCACCTGCCCATCGGTGGCAGCTAGTACCATTGTGCGCAGAGGTTGGTGTGGTGATTATTTTTCATTTCCCTAAATACCAGCCTCTAATGGGGCTGTGCTCTGGGCCTCAGTTGCACCCCCCTCCTCCTGGTGGCCTGTGTTTTCCTCTCTGCTGTCCAGCTGGCCAGGCGGCAGGGTTCCTCGGAGTGTTTGTGGGGTTCCCAGCCATACCTCCTCTTGACTCTTGGTCTTTTGAGACTTTGGTCTGCTCTGCTCCCAGCTCTGCCTTTCCAAACGTGCCTCTTCCCCTCCAGAAAGAAGTGCAGATCAAGTTCCATGTCCTGCTGACCTCCTACGAGCTTATCACCATTGACCAGGCCATCCTGGGCTCCATCGAGTGGGCCTGTCTTGTGGTGGACGAGGCCCACCGGCTCAAGAACAACCAGTCCAAGGTAGGTGGTGCTGGCCACGGGGCTTGGGGAACCTGCCAGACTCCAGAGCTGCCCTGGGTGAATGGCCGTCCTGCACCCTGATGGGAGTCCCTCTCTTCCCCTAAGTTCTTTAGGGTCCTGAATAGCTACAAGATCGATTACAAGCTGCTGCTTACGGGGACCCCCCTTCAGAATAACCTGGAGGAACTGTTCCATCTCCTCAACTTCCTGACCCCAGAGAGGTTCAAGTGAGTCACTGGGCTAGGCAGGGATGTAGGTGGTGGGGCTAGGGGCTGTCTTGGTGCTGACACCTGTTGAACCTTGATTTCCTCATCACTAAAATGGGAGCACCAGTGGCACCAGCATGTGCCTGGGAAGCACCAGCTGCTGCTAATGCTTAGATTCCCTTTACCTCTGCCCCACAAGACCTTATGGGGCTCCTCTGGGCCACCAGTCCTGGCCCCCACATCCCCAGCTCCCTCCTTTACTTCCAGTGATACCCAAGTGGCTTGTGTGGGCACAGTGAAGGCAGGCAGAGAGCCGGGCCTGGGGCAGAGGTGGTGGAGACAGAGCCCCAGAGCCTCAGCCTCCCCCCTTATTCTGCTTGGGTTGAAGAGAGCTGATTTTGGAATTAGGAGGCATAGATCTGAGGGCAGCTTTATTTATTTTATTTTTTTATTTTTTGTAGAGACAGAGTCTCATTTTATTGCCCTCGGTGGAGTGCCGTGGGGTCACACAGCTCACAGCAACCTCCAACTTCTGGGCTAAGGCATTTCTCTTGCCTCAGCCTCCCGAGTAGGTGGGACCACAGGCGCCCGCCACAACGCCTGGCTATTTTTTTTGTTTTGCAGTTTGGCTGAGGCTGGGTTCAAACCCGCCACCTTTGGTATATGGGGCTGGCACCCTACTCGATGAGCCACAGGTGCCGCTCCTGAGGGCAGCTTTTTCATGGCCTTGGGGGCCCATTAGGCTCAGCTTATTTGTAATGTGGGTAATACTCTCCGACATTGGAAGGCTTTAAGGATGAAAGGATCCCACATGTCTGGGAGAGAGAAGGGTATGTGCAGGGTAACATAGTCTCAGAAGTTGAGATGACACTCAGGGCAATGTCAGGGTTCCCCAACCCACTAGCCAGCCGAGTGGACCCTGCACCCTGCACCCCAGCCCCAATCCTGACTCCCCCTGCAGAGGGCTTGGCCTGCTCTGGTCCTCTGCTCCTGCGCTTATCCCAGCTCTTTGTTGCAGCAACCTGGAGGGTTTCCTGGAGGAGTTTGCTGACATCTCCAAGGAAGACCAGATCAAGAAGCTGCATGACCTCCTGGGGCCACACATGCTCAGGCGGCTCAAGGCCGATGTGTTCAAGAACATGCCAGCCAAGACCGAGCTCATTGTCCGTGTGGAGCTCAGCCAGATGCAGAAGTGAGTGTTGGGGCTCACTGGGGCCCCACCCTGGGACAGCCTCCCCATGGCCCCTCATCGGGCTTATCTCCCCTGCCACCCTCCTTGCAGCCTGGGGTGCCTCGCTGGCCCCACGCAGGCTGCAGCTCACCTTTAGCCTGTGCTTCCTTCTTAGGGCCTCTTGTCAGGTTTCAGTGACCAGAGTCTGGGCTGCCTGAGTTCTAGTCTGTTTCCTAGGAGCTTACAGGGTGATTCTGGGCCTGTGGCTGCACCTGTCAGGGATCCCCAGGTCTCCCTGTATGTAGGTGCTTGGTCACCAGGCACCAGCCTCCCTGGAGAGCAGGGAGGGAGTGTCCCCGGAGGCTGGGGTGCAGTGGTGCAGCCTGCTTGTCCTGTGTCCCCTGTAGGAAGTACTACAAGTTCATCCTCACACGGAACTTCGAGGCGCTGAACTCCAAGGGGGGTGGGAACCAGGTGTCACTGCTTAACATCATGATGGACCTGAAGAAGTGCTGCAACCACCCCTATCTCTTCCCCGTGGCCGCTGTGGTAGGTGCCTGAGGTTGCCGTGTCAGGTGCTCTGTAGCACCTGTGGTAGGCTCTCTGTGGCCTCCATGGTAAATGGCCATGGCTTAAGCCCTTGCCACTTCCTTGCCAACAGTGATGACCAGGAGATGACAGGTATCCCCATTGTGCCAGGAGAACTCTCTGAACCAGGCCCTTCCCTTCCCTCTGCCTCTTCCCATGACCCACAAAGTAAGGGAGACATCAGGTGGACCCAGCGTTCCCTCCAGCCTCAGCACCGTTGGACTCCAGGGCAGGATTCTGAGGGATGGACCTGGCTGCACTTGGTCACCAACGGAGGGAAGGCAGAGCTCTGGCATGGGACTCTTCTGTTTTTTCATTTTTTTTTTTTTGAGACAGAGTCTCATTATGTTGCCCTTGGTAGAGTGCTGTGGTGTCACAGCTCACAGCAATCTCAAACTCTTGGGCTTAAGCGATTCTCTTGTCTTAGCCTCCCAAGTAGCTGGGACTACAGGCACCTGCCACAATGCCTGTCTATTTTCTTTGTTGTTGTCATTATTGCTTAGCAGGCCCTAGCTGGGTTCAAACCCACCAGCCCCAGTGCATGTGGCTGGCGCCCTAATCACTGAGCTATGGATGCTGAGCTGGGACTCCGTTTTTAACCACTCCCAGGGTGAGTCTCAGGTGCAGCCATGGCTGAGAACCCAGGGTCTGAAGTCAGACACGCCTGAGCTTAGACCCAGGCTGCAGCACTGTGGCCGCAGGGAAGTTTATGGTCAGTTCTGAGCCTCAACCCTTCCTCTGTAAAGTGCCAGTTGGACTGCCCTTGTAGCACTGGTGCGCTGAGTGCTGAGCTGGTGTTGGACCGCACTGTCATCTCTGTCACTGCTGTTTGGGTTCAGGTTCTAATTTAAGCCTCTAAAACTTATGCCTCCATCCCCCCATGAGGAAGAGAGTTGCAGAGTCAGATGTGGGAGGTTGTGCTGAGGATGACCCAGCCTTGCGGGCAACCCCGCTGGATCTGGTGTGGCAGAGCCTCTGCTGAGACTTACCCTCTGCTTGACGTTCTGCCCAGCGGGGGTGGGGAGTGCTGGCCCTGCCTGGATGCACCCTGCAGTGACCAGGCCAAACTCCTGTTGGGAAAGCCGGCTTAGCTTCAGACTCTGTGGCATCTGTTCAGTCACTGATGTCTCAGTGAACAACCAGGGAGCAAGACTGAGAGCAGGGCTGGCACCCTCTGAGCCCTGCCTGGGGATGCAGTGCCTGGAGCCAGGTCCCGTGCAAGCCACAGCCTATCCCTTGCTGTTGAGTCTGGCTGGCTTGGGTCTGGGCCTCGGGCTCAGCAGGGCAGATGGGCAGTCAGCCCATGCTAGACCCTTGTCTGTCCTCTGTGGCCTGTCTGGTGCAGAGTCAGAGAGGAGGGCAGCCTGCCTCACCCCACTTCTGCTGTGTCTGTAGGAGGCCCCTGTCTTGCCTAACGGTTCCTATGATGGCAGTTCCCTGGTCAAGTCCTCGGGGAAGCTCATGCTGCTGCAGAAGATGCTGAAGAAGCTGCGTGATGAGGGGCACCGCGTGCTCATCTTCTCCCAGGTGACTGCCCCGTGCTGTCCCTGCCAGACCCCAGCACCACATCCCACAGAGGCATCCTGTCTTGGTGCTTAAGGCTGCTCCTCAGGTGTCACAGCTGTGTGGGCTGCATGGTGTATGTCAGAGGTCATTCTTGGGCCCTGGCAGGACGCTGCCCAGGAGCTGGCTGACTGCCAAGTCCAGGAGCTCAGGGCAGTTTTTTATAAAGACCGGCATCTCCTTGGGTGGCACCTGTGGCTCAGTGGCTAGGGCGCTGGCCCCATATACTGAGGGTGGCGTGTTCAAACGTGGCCCCAGCCAAACTGCAACCAAGAAATAGCCGTGCATTGTGGCGGGCACCTATAGTCCCAGCTACTTGGGAGGCTAAGGCAAGAGAATCACCTAAGCCCACGAGTTGGAGGTTGCTGTGAGCTGTGATACCATGGCACTCTACTGAGGAAGACAAAGTGAGACTGTCTCAAAAACCAAAACAAACAAAAAAGACCAGCATGTCCCTGCCATTGCCTCTTCCAGCCTGCACTCCCAGGCTGGCGTGCTTGCCCTCCTCTTCCCTGCTCTTCCCTTCTCCTGCAGCTGGCATCTCATGAACTAGGGGCTCTGGGGCTGGCTTAGGAGTAGCCCTCTCTCCAGCTTGATCCTGAAGGTTCACTGGCATTGTGGTGTTTTGAGCAGAGACAGTGCTGTCTGGCCTGGGATATTTGTTCATTCGTCCCTCTGTTCCTTTGTTTGCATCTGTTATGTGTCAGGCTCTGTGCTGGACACATGGGTATTGTGACGAATAAGTTGGCACTTGTTTTCAGCTGCCCTGTCTAGTTAGCTGCCCTGGGGTCAGCTCTGTGTTGGAGGCTACGGTGATGGTCCTGTAGGGTCCTGGTACTAAAAATAATTCCCTCGTGAGGCGGCATCTGTGGCTCATTGAGTAGGGTGCCGGCCCCATATACCGAAGGTGGCGGGTTCAAACCCAGCCTCAGCCAAGCTACAAAACAAAAAAATAGCTGGGCGTTGTGACAGGCGCCTATAGTCCCAGCTACTCGGGAGGCTGAGGCAAGAGAATCACCTAAGCCCAGGAGTGGGAGGTTGCTGTGAGCTGTATGATGCCATGGTACTCTACCAATGGCGATAAAGTGAGACTCTGTCTCTACAAAAAAAAGAAGGTTCCCTTGTGGTCGGACCAAGCTAGGAACACTGCTGGTCCCAGAGTCTGGGGTGCATGGGAGCTGAAAGCTGCACAAGTTGCCTGTTGCAGGCTGAAGAACCCGGGGAGCAGGCCAGGCTTGGGAGCAGGAACTGACCAAGCAGTCGGTTGGCCTGGAACCTGCCTTACTCCCTGCTACCTCTGCCAGTGTGAGACATGAGTCTGGGCTGAGGGCTGGGGAGACCAAGTGGAAGAACCACCAC
Source organism: Arctocebus calabarensis (assembly GCA_963573935.1). NCBI lineage: Eukaryota > Metazoa > Chordata > Mammalia > Primates > Lorisidae > Arctocebus > Arctocebus calabarensis. The sequence continues at coordinate 18,732 of CAUYON010175624.1, forward strand.
TGCTAGAGATGTGCCCAGAGAGAAGCCAGGGAAGATGGCTTGAGGCTAGGAGTCTGAGATCAGCCTGAACCAACAAAGTGAGACTCTGTTTCTACCAAAAATTGAAAAAAATTAGCCAGATGTGGTAGTGTACACCTGTAGTTCTAGCTACTCGGAGGTTAAGGTGGGAGCTGTGATTATGCCATTGCACTTCAGCCTGGGTGACAGAGCAAGACCTTGTCTCTAAAAAAAACCCAACAAACCCAAACGAGCCTATAAACTCTCATTCCAAAAGCCATACAAAACCAAACAGTAAGATATCCATAAAACAATAAGTAGAATCCAAATGGAAAGAACAGCAGGATAACCTGAGAAGACTTTAAATAAACAGGTTTATTTATAATCTATAATCTCAGTTACTTGAGCCCATGAATTCAAATCCAGCCCCGACTCTTAAAACAATAAAACAAACATACTTAGGATGCTTAAAAATAATGGAGCAACTGATACTCAGTCAAAACAAGAAATTAATTAAGCAAAATCTAAGAAAATGAAACAAAAACAACTGGGTAGAAAAATGGAACTGAAGGAAAACTTGATTTCAAAGACTGGCCAGACTGAGCACTGTGTAACAGAGGTCTGAGGCACTGGGCCCTGGTGCAGAGAGATCTCCCCTGAATGCGCAGAGAGAGAAAGATAAAACTGAGAGAGAGCCGGAGGGTATCCTGAGAGGCTCCAACAGTCATCTGTTCGGAGTAGCCGAAGAACAAATGGAGAAAGAGGCGAAGAAACTGCAGTCAGTGAGAGTTTCCAGACCTGGATAGAGATGTGAAGTCTCAGATCTGGAGTATACTCTGTGTGCCAAGGAGAGAAATATAAGTAACCTCCAAATACAGGTGGTTTAGACCTGATACCAAGGAAAGGCAACTCTGACATCTCCTTTGCTATAGCAGGTGGTAGAGACTACAGCAAAATCTCCAATACAGGGAGGGAAAACGTCTGCTGATAGTCTTATACCCAGCTAAACTCTCTCTCAAGAACAAAGGGCAATATCCAGGGTCATAGGAGCTCAGAAAAGACTGCATTTCTCTTCTCATGAGGAGAGGGGTAAAATCAGGGAAGACATCACAGAGGAGGTGATATTTACGTTCCCCAGGCAATAAGGGGGATGCTTTCCAGAGAAACAGAGGTAGTTTGGAATGGCTGGAAGGTATGAAAGAAGCCTTGGTCCTACTGAACCTTGAAAGCAGGCTAAAGAACTGGGATTTCATTCTGTGCAGGGTGAGCCGGGGTGGGAGGGCTCATGTCAGAGCCATTTTAGGCAGATGGCTGCAGGCTGGTGTGGAGGCTGGATGGGCTCTGTGGGAGTGAGGTTGGAGGCCATGTTCTTTCCAGAGTCCTGTATCAGGTGTGCCTAGATCTCAGCTGCCTCCCCACTCCCCACTGCTCTCTCCCCTAACTGTGGTGGGGTCCCTGGAGCTCCTTCCTCCGTGGTGTGTCCTCACATGTCCCTCTCCCGTGCAGATGACCAAGATGCTGGACCTCCTGGAGGATTTCCTGGAGTATGAAGGCTACAAGTATGAGCGGATTGATGGTGGCATCACTGGGGGCCTCCGGCAGGAGGCCATCGACAGATTCAATGGTACTTCTGCCCGAGGGCTCTCATGGGGACCCTGTTGGTGTCTTTGCCTTGGCTGGGTTCTTAGCCAGACCACCTAACTGCTGCCCGAATGACCAAAGAAAGCTGACTGCTTCCTGAGTCAGAGCCATTCCCCCCAGTCTCGAATGCTGAAGGGATTTCTTCCATGGAAACTTCTGGGGGTCTGCTGAAATTTTGAGGGCCCAGTAGATCATACCTGTTCTGCATGGGATTAGAAATAGACAAGGAGGAAGACAAATTGAGGAGGAAATTGTTGCCTCCGTCACCAGACGAGGCTGGTGTTGAGGGTTTGCCTGGCACCTGCTGGCCTCTAATGGTGCCGGGTAAACTCCAGTTACAAGAAATCCTGGACGGTGCCAGAGCCTGTGATCATGCACAGGCAGGAGGTACAGAGCCCTTATGCTCCCTGAGGCCATGTCCAGGGGCAGGAGAGAGCGGGAGTAGGGCGCACATGGCTGCATTGCTCTCCCAGACTCACCTGCCTGCTTAGCCCTCCCTGCCTAGGTGGCAGAGGCGAAGGGAAGCTCCCCTCATAGTGAAGGACACCCCTGGAGCAGGGAGTGGTCAGCTGAACTGGTGGCCTCCTCAGTGGCAAGTTTGCAGCAAATAGTGATAAGCTTTGTGTCCCTGGGGCTTGTGGGCCATTTCCCAGTGTCTACCCTTGGAAAAGTGCTGGAGCCACACTTTGAGGATGCTCAGAGCAGTAGTTCTTCTTGCCACTCATGCCAGAGACACAAGGGAGGCACAGTGGGTGCAGAGTTTGAGGATCTAGATGTGGCCCAGGCTACATATGGAAGCAGGAGTGACTGAGGCATTGGGGGACTGGGTGGCTGTGTGCAACTTTGGTGGGAGCTGTGGTCAGTCCTGGTCACTTAAGGAAGGGCCCTGATGGCCTGAGAATTGGCCATCCCCTGACAATGACAGTTTGGATTGCCCAGTTGAGCAGGACCCTAGGCCCTGGAGCTGTGTCCATGTGTGTTCCCTGGCCACCTTACAGCATCAGCAGGCTGGGAGAGGCTGGGCTGGTGGGTCTCTGGGGGACATGGAGGACTGAGCTCTTAGGGTGTCATGGTGGCTGACGCTTAGTAGCAGCTCTGCCTGTATTTGCTGGCTGTTTGAGCTTTGTCTTTAATTGACTTGCTCCTCATTCTAGCTCCTTCCCAGGGGGCCTGGGCTCAGAGCACCATTGGGGGCTAAATGGGCTCAGGTTGGGCCTGTTCCAGTCCCTGAGGGCAGGCGTTGCCGCCCCTTTATGATGGGGCCACTGGCCTTGTCCTGCTGCTTTGTCAGGGAACCGTTGTTGCAGTTCTCATCCCCGGCTCTCCCTCCCGCCCTGCTGCCATCCCTGTCCCTGGCCAAATGTGCCCCCACTCATCCCCCCTCCTGGCCTCTCTCCCCAGCCCCTGGGGCGCAGCAGTTCTGCTTCCTCCTTTCCACACGGGCGGGCGGCCTGGGCATCAACCTAGCCACGGCAGACACGGTCATCATCTATGACTCGGACTGGAACCCGCACAACGACATCCAGGTCTGTGCCTCCCCTCCCCACAGCCTACAGCCTCTCAGTGGGTCCCTCGTCCTTGGCTTTGGGCAGGTTCCCGATTCTTCATACTCTCTGGTGTGACCCCTTTGCTTCCCCTGGTTCTGGGGGCCTCCCTCCCCTGTAGAAGTTTAGCTTGGGCCCTGTCCCTCCAGCCCCCTCATTGTTCAGAGGAGGAAATGGGCCCAGAGAGGCAGAGTGGTACCCAAGGGCACATAGCAGTCTGTGGTGGCTACTGACCCTGGTCCTTCCCACCATTCTTAGGGCCAAGGCCGTGGAGGGTAGAGGGATTAGGGATTCTTGGGACCCAGATAGTTTTGAAGGGGATGAGGGGCATAGAGGGGGAGCCTGGTGGAGGGACTAGGGCTGTGGGAATAGAGCTACCTTGATGTCCCTTGGACACTACACTTGGTGATGGGAACACACATTTAACACATTTGTGGGAGCACACACACAAACTCATGTCTCTGATGCATGTGCGTGCACCCATGTGCATTCAGACACACATTCACACAGTTAACGCTGGGGTCACATCAGGAGGGGACGCAGAGTCTCAGGCATGTGCAGTTTTAGGCCCTTGCTGCCCTCAGAAGGTGGCGGTGTGTCTCCAGCTCATGGTCATGCTGTCCTGTTACCGGCTCACTCACAGGGGGCTGCAGCTCCCCAACTCCCCGTGACCCGCCCTTGGGCTTGTGTGGCTCCTGTTACACCCAGCACACTGGCCCTATTGACTCTCATGTGCACCCTTGCACAGTCACAGTCCTACCTAGCTCTCCCTGCCTGGGCACATTTCCACTCTGACCCCAGCCTGGCGCCCAGCCGGTCCTCTGTGCCCGGTCCTCCTTCCAATCCACCTGCCCCTCTCTGCATGGTTCCTGCCCCGTACCCATAGCCCTCAACCAGCCCCAGGGCTGAGCTGCAGGTCTCCCCAGGCCTTCAGCCGCGCCCACCGCATCGGGCAGAACAAGAAGGTGATGATCTACCGCTTCGTGACACGGGCCTCCGTAGAGGAGCGCATCACACAGGTGGCCAAGCGCAAGATGATGCTCACGCACCTCGTGGTGCGACCCGGCCTTGGCTCCAAGTCGGGCTCCATGACCAAGCAGGAGCTGGATGACATCCTCAAGTTCGGCACGGAGGAGCTCTTCAAGGATGACGTGGAGGGTGAGCCTCTGTTGGCGGGGAGCATGGAGGGGGTGGGGTGGGGGGACGGGCAGCCCTGCTTGAGACACACCCATCCATAGCCAGCAGGGCCCTCACCAGCCCCACTGCACACTGCCTTCCTCTCTGGCATCTGTGGGTGCTTCCTGCCTGCCCAGCAACCCCTCAGAGCTCCTTCCCCAGCACCCCTTGCTCGCTCTGCCCTGCAGGCATGATGTCACAGGGCCAGAGGCCTGCCACACCCATCCCTGATGTCCAGTCCTCCAAAGGGGGTGCCCTGGCCGCCAGCGCAAAGAAGAAGCATGGGAGCACCCCACCAGGTAGGGGCCTCCCTGAGCCCAGCCCCCAGCTTCTCCTCTGTCCAGCCTGATGCTCAATGGAGAGGAAGGGGTTCGTCCAGCCTTCCTTCGGCTCCTCTTGGGTGTCCTGGGACTGCTGGGCAAGCAGGAGTGGGGACGTTACAGGGCAGTTTCCTCTGTCTGGTTACCCTGTGAGGGGGACTGGGAAGGGCCATGAGGGAAGTCTGTGAGTGGGGGCCTGCGGCTGGACGTGGGGGCTTTTTGTCTGTGCTCCCATCTTGTACCCTGTCTGCCCCAGGTGACAACAAGGACGTGGAGGACAGCAGTGTGATACACTATGACGATGCGGCCATCTCCAAGCTGCTGGACAGGAACCAGGATGCCACAGATGACACGGAGCTGCAGAACATGAACGAGTACCTGAGTTCCTTCAAGGTGGCGCAGTACGTGGTGCGCGAGGAAGATGGGGTGGTAAGTGTCTGTCCACCCCGGCCCCGCCCCACCCCGCCCTCCAGCCGTGGCCCTGCCTCAGCTTAGGCTCTTCCCTCCAGCTCCGCCCACCCACCGCGGTCTGACTTCCCAGTCTCTGCCCTTAACCAACGCTGGGCTCCCCACGCCAGAGACACTTGGGCAAGGGAGAGGGAAGGGACGGAGGCGATATTTAGGGCCCATGGCGGCTGGCCACTGTCTTTGCGGACATCGTTAGCTGTCCCCTCCCTAGTATCCCTGGCTTGTACAGGTTCCTGGCTAAGTTCCGTCCCTCTCCCACCCCTGCCTCTGCTGTGTATCTGGGCTCTCCGAGTTCCAGAACGTGTCAACTGCCTCTTTTCCCTTCCCCAGCAAACCCCAATTACCCACAGCTCTTCTCCTGGCCCTCCTGGTAGCCCTGCCCAGCCTCTTCATCTTCCTCCACCCTCCCCACAAACCCCTGAGTCTGTCATCCCTCCTTTTGAAGGCCCTCCCTTTGAAACTGGGAGGCCAGGTGCTGGGGCTTATTCAAGTCTATACCCCAGGTTGGAGCAAGGCCAGGGAATACTGCTAGAGTGAGCGAATGAGCCAATGAGTAAATGAAGGACTGGGCAGGGTGGAGGCAGGGACAGGAAGACCCTCTGGGACGGGGTGGTCAGGGAGGGCTTCCTGGTGTAGGCAGGCCATGCAATTAATCCTCCAGCCTGAGAGGGCAGGGGCCAGGCATGGTGCAGGCCAACCCTTCTTCCTGCCCGTGTCCCCAGGAGGAGGTGGAGCGTGAGATCATCAAGCAGGAGGAGAATGTGGACCCCGACTACTGGGAGAAGCTGCTCCGGCACCACTACGAGCAGCAGCAGGAGGACCTGGCCCGGAACCTGGGCAAGGGCAAGCGGATCCGCAAGCAGGTCAACTACAACGATGCGTCCCAGGAGGACCAGGGTGCGTGTCGGGGCTGGGGGGCTGTGCAGGGAGCCCCTGGGTGAGGCGTGGGGCTGGGTGGCAGGTGCCGTGTGGACAGCCTGAGCAGGGAGGTGAGGGGAGCAGGCTTCTTGGAGAGAAGGGAGTTGGGGGAGCAAGGTGGGTACCCGAGTACTGACTATCACACTCCTGGTGGTGGCCTTGGGCAAGAGGAAAGGAGAGGTGATGGCAGTCAGTGTAATTCCTTAATGCTCAGTGTGCGGTTACGGGGATATCGAGTCCATAAGAAGTTCCTGCTTCCTGGTAGTCCTTGATATTATTGGACTGGGCACGGGGCCTTGCCCAGCTCACTCCATACCTCCCTGCCTGGCTCCTGCAGAGTGGCAGGATGAGCTGTCCGATAACCAGTCTGAATATTCCATTGGTTCTGAGGACGAGGATGAGGACTTTGAGGAGCGGCCGGAAGGGCAGAGTGAGTCTCAGTGTTGGTGACCTGGGCTGCCGCTGAGGCTGTGTGTTGGGAGCTGCGGGTGTGCGGGGTGGGGTCAGCTGCCTTCCAGTGTGCTGGCATATGGGGTAGGGGGTTCAGGAACACCCAGGCCCCTACCTGAGGAGCTGTGGCGGGCTGCTCTGCAGGTGGACGGCGGCAATCCAGGAGGCAGCTGAAGAGTGACAGGGATAAGCCCCTGCCTCCTCTTCTAGCTCGAGTTGGGGGCAACATCGAGGTGAGGCCTGCCTGTACCCCCATCTCCTCAGCCCCTTCCTGGTGCCCCTGGGATATGGAGAAGGGCCTGGAGGTGGGGTGGAACAGACCCTGGTCTGATCTCCATCCTTTGGGTCCTGCCCCAGGAGACCCTGCCTTCCCATGCCCCCTCCCATGCCTTTCTTCCCCCATCCCTAAATTCTCTGAGCCTAGCCCGTCTCTGACCTGGGCTCATACACCTGCTCTCCTCCCCGCCCAGGTGTTGGGCTTCAATGCCCGGCAGCGGAAAGCCTTTCTGAATGCCATCATGCGCTGGGGCATGCCCCCCCAGGACGCCTTCAACTCCCATTGGCTGGTGCGGGACCTTCGTGGGAAGAGTGAGAAGGAGTTTAGGTAAAGGGGTTGAGGTGGTGGCCCAGGGGGTTCCTGCCTATGCATGGGAGGGCAGGCTCTGGCGGGTGAGCCCACATGGTGGGCAATGTCATTGCTCCCTGCCAGGCTAAAGGCATCTAGAAAGTTCGCTGCCACTGGCTTTTGAGTGGCTGGGGAAACGCTGGTTAGTGCCTCTGTCCCCACTGGTTGGCACTAACAACAGTGAGGAAGATCTGGGTCACCCATGAGATGGCTGTCCTAGGAGGTCCCCTGCTGCTGCAATGGCCCCTGCTGGGCCCCATAGGCAATGGTTGATGATTCCAGCCAGGATTTCCCTGGGGGGCCTGCCAGCCCTCTCAGAGGGATCTTGCCGGTCCCCTACTCCCTGAGCCTCAGTCCCCCCCACCCCAGAGCCTATGTGTCCCTCTTCATGCGGCACCTGTGTGAGCCGGGGGCGGATGGCGCGGAGACCTTTGCGGACGGCGTGCCCCGGGAGGGCCTCTCCAGGCAGCATGTGCTCACCCGCATCGGGGTCATGTCACTAGTTAGGAAGAAGGTGGGTGAGTAACCCTTTGCAGGGTCTTCTTGGTGGCTGCTTGGGGACCTGGTGCTGCCCCTGGGGATCAGCACTCAGAGGGCAAGCACCTGGCTCTGGCTACACAGCTGCCCAGGTTCTGAGCCAGGCTGGAGGGATCAGCCTGGATGACCTTATCTGGGTGAGGGGCTGTGGGGGTGGAGGTCAAGATGGCCAGTCAGAACAGAGTGGGGGACACGCAGGGAGACAAGCAGTGGCTGGCAGGGGATTTTATGGTCAGCAGGGGTCTGGCTTGTCCAGCCTTGGGCCGAGGCATCAACCACCCCAAGCCTGAGGCACCACCCCCACCACACCCCAAGCCTGTGATACCCCAAGCCAGTCCCATCGGCTCCCTGAGGCTCTTGGGGCTGAGCTGCGACTCCTACCCTCCCTCCTCCTTCCTACTGCCCCAGGTTCAAGAGTTTGAGCACGTCAATGGGAAGTACAGCACCCCGGACCTGATCCCCGAGGGGCCTGAGGGCAAGAAGCCTGGCGAGGTCATCTCCTCTGACCCCAACACACCAGTGCCTGCAAGCCCCGCCCACCTCCCACCAGCCTCGCTGGGCCTGCCAGGTCTGGGGTCCAGGAGAGTGGGGGTGGGGGAACATTTGGGGCCTGGAGGTGACAAGGCCACAGTGACCACAGGTCCTCTGTGCACCCCACAAAAGAGCCTCTCTTCCCCACGAAACTTCCGTCTGCAGTAGTGTCCTTCTCTGGGGAGTTTTCTTTGTAATAAGAGTTTTGAGATATAATTCACGTACACACTACAAAATTCATTCTTCGTTACTGTGTATCGTTCAGTGGTTTCCAGAGTATTCACGGGTTTGTGTAGCTGTAAGTGCTAAGGCTAGAGTATTTTCATCTCCCCCAAAGGAACCCTGTATCCGTGAGCAGGTATTTTCCCCTTCCCCCAGGTCCAGGCTAAGGCTCATCACATCTGCCTCTCAGGGCCTTTTGTATAAGTGGAATCCTACGATATGTATGTTTGGTGTGTGACCTCCTTCGCTGAGCTCCGTTCAGGGTTCATCCACACTGTACATGTGTTAGTTTTTCATCCCTCCTCGCCCTAAATGACATTTCATTTTGTTTATCATAGAATTTGGGTTGCTCCTGCTTTTTGACTGTTGTGAATGACGTTGCTGTGAGCATTTGTGGTCTGAGTGTTGTGTGGACACAGGTGTTTCGTTCTCTCGGGTATATCACTGGGTCATGTGACAATTCTTTTTAACCTGTTGAGAAACCAGCAGATTGTTTTCTGAATTGGCCGTGCTATTTTACATTTTTGCCAGTAATGAGGGTTCCAATGTCTTAGACTCTTTATCAGTACTTGTCTGACTTTTTGTCCCCAGCCATCCTAGCAAGTGTGATGTGGCCTCTCTTTGTGGTTCTGATTTATGTGTCCCTGATGCTAAAGATGTCAGGCGTGTTTTCCTGTGTTTATTGGCCGTCTGTATGTCTTCTCTGAAGAAGGTCTTTTCAGGTCCTTTGCTCCTTTTTAAGTGGATTATTGGTCTCCAGGTGTCTCTTTGGTGATCCGTTTGTTTATCTGGGCAAAGTGTCTTCCCCTTGGTTGAGTCTCACAGGCTTGGGGCAGACATATCTATCCCCAGGTGACAGGTGAGGCCCTAAGAGGCCTAACTCCTCTTGAGGACACCCTGATCCTGGGCACAAGTGTGCCCTTTGGAAGTGACACGCCTGGGTTGCTTCCTAAGTCTGCCCTGAGCTCTGGGCATGACCTTGGGCAAGTCACAGAACTCGCGAGCCTCTGTCTTCCTGTCTGTGAGGTGAAGGGGATAGGGCCCACCTCCCAGGCTTCTTGGAGCCACACAAGTAACTGGCACTTGGCTGAGTGTTGGGAGCTGACCCAGTGGGGAGAGTCAAAGGCACATGGCCAGCCAACTGCCTGAAAGCCAGGACCACACCCGTCTCTCCTGGCTGCCATTGGGGTCTCCAGCCACTTCCCCTCCTGCTTCTCGATGGGCAGCTACTGCACGCAGCTCCCTTCTGACAGCCCCTCACTCGCTGTGATCTCGCTGGGCCCAAAGTCCTTCAGCATCCCTGGGTCCTAGGCCTGGCTTGGGCTCTGGCTATCCGGGATCCTGCCTGTCCCTCCGAGAGGTGCCTAGCTCTGATGCAGCTGCCTCTCCCTTCTGGCGCCCCTTCCCCTGCCTTTCTTCCCTTCCATGCCTGAGCCCACCTGTCTCACCTCTTTCCTTTGGCCTTTCAGACAAAATGGAAGCCCATCTGGGCTACATGGATGAGAAGGAGCCGGGGGTGCAGAAGCCAAAGAAGCTGTTGGAAGTCCAGGTATGGGACCTGCTGGGGTCTGGCCCATGGTGGGTGTAGTGGAAGGTTGGGTCTGGGGACTTTCTCAGGCCTTGTACAGCCAGGTAGAACCTAGGCCTTTGGGCTCCCAGGTGGGGCCTCTGGTGGGGAGCAGCAGGCTGGAAGCACGCAGCAGGAGCCTGGATGGTGGGACACAGTCCTGGTCCTCCCCAGTCTTCCTGAGGCCTAGGCCCTGCTTCTCCCCGGCTCCCTAGTCCCTGCCAACTTCCCTGGACAGAGCAGAGGGTGAAGACAAGCATGAGAGCTCGGTTAGCAAGGAGAGAGCCCGAGAGGAGCGGCCAGAGGAGGCTGACAAGGCCCAACCCTCCCCAGAGCAGCTGCCGAAAGGTAGGAGCTTTCTGAGGCCATTCTCTAGCACGGGCCTAGTCAGAGAAGTGCCGACTTCCCCCCGCGGGGACTGCGATAGCTCTGTCCCTCTTCTCTGCACGTGGACTTTCACTTTCCTTATCACATGGAGATGGGGGTTATTGGACTGCTTTTTTCTTTTTTTTTAGACAGAGCCTCACGCTATCGCCCCAGGTAGAGTGTCGTGGCGTTATAGCTCACAGCAACCTCCAACTCCTGGCCTTAAGCAATTCTCTTGCCTCAGCCTCCAGAGGAACTGGGATTACAGGCCACAATGCCTGGCTATTTTTTGGTTGTAGTTGTCATTGTTGGGCAGGGCCAGGCTGGATTCGAACCCGCCAGCTCTGGTGTATGTGGCTGGTGCCTTAGCCAGTTGAGCTACAGGCCTTGCCCTGGCTGCTGTGATTTCTAACTCAATGATGACCCGAGTCTATGTTGCTTAAATCTGTTTTCTGCTTGGATGTGGCTGGGGTTTGTGAATGTAGTATATGTGTTTGTAAGGACGTCTGTTCTCTAATTGCTGGGTGAGGTTCTAAATACATGCAGCGGAACATTAGATAATGCTTGTTAATTATGTTGTTTAAGCTCGTGTATCCTTACTAGTATTTGATCAGTTTCTGGGAGATGTGTGTTAAAATCTCCTATCATTGTGGATTAATCTTTCTTCTTGTGATGCCAGATTTTGCTTCATATCATTTGAGACTTGGTTGTCAGGTGCATATTTGTTCAGGGCTTTAATTTATTTTTGGCAAAATGTATCTCTAATTATTCTATCATGACCCTCTTATTCCCCTCTAAACTTTTGCTTTAAAGTTTCTTTTGGGTGGTTTGGATTGATCTTTAGTATTAATATATATTTGGTATAGTTTTTTCTGTGCTTGTTTAAACAAATAAAACCACTTTATTGTGACATAATTCACATCCCCTATAGTTCATCCATTTAAAGTGGACCATTCCTTGTTCATAGTATATTCATGGAGTGGTGCAACCATCACTATTGTCTGATTCCAGAGTATTTTCATCAATAGTCACTGCTCATTTTCTCCTCCTCCCAGCCCCAAGCAGTCACTGTGTCTGTCTCTATGGATTTGACTCTTCCGGACATTTCATATAAGTGGAATAATATAATACATTGGCTTTTTGTGTCTTCTCTCACTGAGCAAATGTTTTTCAAGTTCATCCATGTCGTACAGTGTATCAGGACTTCATTCCTTTTTATGGCCAAATAATATTCCATTGTATAACTGTTTTGTTTATCCACTGATAGCTGATGAATTTTGTGTTGTTTCTGCTTTTGGCTGCTGTACGTAATGCTGCTGTGTTCATGTGTACGTGTTTTTGTGTGGACATAACGTTCAATTCTCTTTGGTATAGACACCCAGGAGAGAACTGTTGGAGCACATGGTAACCCTGTTTACCACTTTGAGGAACCACCAAATTGTTTCCCACATCTGTTACACCAGTTGACATTCCCACCAGCTTGTATGATGGTTCCAGTTTCTCCACATCCTTGACAACACTTGTTATTATCTGTTTTCCTGTTTATAGCCATCCTGGTGGGTGAGAATTCTCGCATCTGAATTGTAGTTTTGATTTGTGTTTTCTTGCTGAGTTTCTTTTCATGTGCTTTTAGCTCAATTGTATATATTTGTTGGAGAAATGTCTTTTCAGATTCTTTGTCCTTTTTTCTTTTTTTTGGCCGGGGCTGGGTTTGAACCAGCTACCTCTGGCATATGGGACTGGCGCCCTACTCCTTTGAGTCACAGGCACCCACCTGTCCTCTTTAAAGGACAAAGCTTGGGAAAAGCTTTGAGCTTCTCCCTGAGCTCGGGAGAAGCCACTGTATTCAGGACACCAGGCCATGTTTTAAGCCATGCTTCAAATCTTTCTCTTCTGCAACTGGCCAGAGAAAACTCCTTCCTTCAAAGGAATGTTGATGATCGTGTATTATTTCTAGAAGTTTTATCTGGCTATTTCTAAATTTTATTTTTTTCTGTTGCCCCAGCTAGAATGGTGTGGTGTCAGCCTAGCACATGACAACCTCAACCTCCTGGGTGATCCTCCTGCTTCAGCCTCTTGAGTAGCTGGGACTATAGGCACCCACCACAATGCCCGGCTAGTTTTTCTATTTTTAGTAGAAATGGGGTCTCACTCTCACTTTGGCTGGTCTCAAACTTGTGACCTCAAGGGATCCTCCCGCCTTGGCCTCCCAGAGTATTGAGATTGCAGGTGTGAGCCACCATTCCCAGCCACAATTTTTTTTTTTTGGTCTTATTCTTTTCTGTGAGTTTTACTTCTTTTTATTCCCCTTTTCCTCTCCCTTTGATCACCCCCGACATACTTTAGAATCCCCTTGACATTGTTCTGTTATCTCCAGACACTTGTCTTCTCGTAGGGTGTCAGCTTGTTCTTGCCATGGCGGCTGAAGAATTATTTCCAGGTCTGGGTTGGCTGTCTCTTGGCCAGGGATTGTTTTAGCAGCAGGAATCCCATGTCAATTGGGTAGTGGGCGTGTCCCTCCCCACTTTTTCCAGAAGTGGATGGCCCAGTAGTCTGGGACCAGTTTATATGATGCTGTCTCTGCCTGGGTGGTACAGTTCAGATTCCATAGCTCTGAGTTTGTTTGGATTTCTCACGGCAGTCATTCCTCATGCAGAAGATGGGCTTCCCCGGGCCAGTGGGCAGAACTTTCTCTTTCACAGAGACTACAGGTCTTAAAGCCAGCTCTCTGCATCTTTCGGTTTTGAGCCCGTATCTGTCCTGCCTTGGTTTTGAGACCCTGCCGCAAGTTCCAGGCCTTCTGAGCTGTTCCTCGTGTCAGGTTGCTGCCTGCCTGGGGCCACCAGATGCCAGCTAATGCTTCCCTCACTTTAATTTCCCCTTCTGTTTCTAACAGCTGATGATTTCCTGTTCTTGGAAGCTCATCTGACCTGTGTGCTTTCTTTTTTTTGAGACAGTCTCACTTTGTTGCCTTGTGTAGAGTGCCGTGGCATTATCACTCATAGCAACTTTAAACTCTTGGGCTTGAGTAATCCTCTTGCTTCAGCTCTCGCAGTAGCTGGGACTACAGGCATCTGCCACTATGCTGGCTGTTTTTTCTATTTTTTGTAGAGATGGGGTCTTGCTTTTGCTCACACTGATCTCAGAACTCCTGAGCTCAGGCAATCTTCCCACTTTGGGCTCCTAGAGTGCCAGGATTATAGGCGTGAGCCACCGTGCCCAGCTTTCACCTCTGTGCTTTTTAACGTGAATTTTGCCAGTGATTCTAGGGGTTGTAAGTAGACTTTGGCTGTAGCAAAGACTCACTGCTTTGCAGGAACTCTCAAGTTGTCTGCAGTGGGAGGATGTGGAGACAGTGTCGTGGGGATGTGGGGGATGGGGCAAGTTCGGGGACAGTTCAGGCCCTCAGCCTTGCTTCCTAGGGGACCTCTCTTTGATGGCACCCATTGGACTCTGAGTTATTCCAGTGGGTAACATGTTGGCGAGTACGGTTATGTGTGGCTAAAACAGCACCCGAAGGAAAGCTGTCACCCCAAGTCCTGCCCCAGCTCACAGATCTTCCTTACCTTACAGAGGAAGTGCTTCCCGAGAAGGAGAAGATTCTGGACAAGCTGGAGATGAGCTTGATCCACAGCAGAGGGGACAGTGGCGATCTCAGGCCAGGTTTGGGACTCTTCTGTGTGCTCTACCCAGTCCCTCAGTCCCCTAGTCCTCCGAGAGTGTCCTCTGGACCCCACCCAGCTTCCTGCAGCCTCTTGGGCCCTGTTATCTCAGCCACAGGTCCTGGTTGGAGCTGGCGGATAGAACCCACTCCCCTTCCTCTCCCCCGAGCCTTCCTCAGGTCCAGCTACCAAGGGAGAGGGAGGCTGGTTGTAGAGCTTGGCCTGGGGGGGCTCAACTGGAAGCTTTGCCTACCTCTGGAGGTTAGAATATTTTGGAATATGCCTGGGATCAGACCCCACAGGCAGCTCTGCCATCCTTGAACTTGAACTGTACTTTTCACAGTGCTCTCCTGTCCAGTGGGTGGTGCTGATGTGGTAGAGGGGTGGACTAGGGCCTGGAACCAGCCTCAGTGCTCAGGACGGAGAGAGGGGCTGCTGGTTTGTCATTTAAAACCCTTTGAGTGGTTGAGCCTTTTTAGGACAAGGGGATGTGTGTCTTACTTGGCTTTGGGTCCCCAGTGCTGGCAGAGAGAGGCCCCTGGGTTCTGCCTTTTTGGGTGGTTGGATGAATGTGACCTGTGTCCCCCACAGATGACACCAAGGCTGAGGAGAAGGAGTCCATCGAAACACAACAAAATGGGGACAAAGAGGAAAATGATGAGGGGCAGAAGGAGGACAAGCATGGGAAGTTCAAATTCATGTTCAACATTGCAGACGGAGGCTTCACAGGTACCAGTGTCGGTGATGGACAGAGAGTTGAGGCTGTTAATGTCATAGGAGTCAGGGCAGATGGCTATTTTATACTAGAGTGTGAATGGCTGATAAAAAAATCCATTATATAATCTTTCTTAGCAACCCCAGACCTCTGGCTAGGGGTGGGGCAGTGACAAAAAGGGAGGGAGACAGGCCCACCTCTTTTGAGAGCCTGGGGAACATAGCTCATTCTGCTTACCCGGGCCCATTTCCCAGAGCTGCACACGCTGTGGCAGAATGAGGAGCGTGCCGCTGTGTCCTCGGGGAAGATCTACGATATCTGGCACCGGCGCCATGACTACTGGCTCCTGGCGGGCATTGTGACGTATCCTTAGCCGGGCCCCGCTGGGCAGACTCCTGCTTGTTCCTCTCCTCTCCTTGGTGAGAGCCCTCTGATGGCGCTAGGAAAATCCTTCCTTGCCTCTTTTAGCTGATGGTTGCTGGAATCCTTGGCATTCCTTGGCTTGCAGCTGCAGCACCCCACTCTCTGCCTCTGTGGTCACATGGGCCTCCTTCCCTGTGTGTCTGCATCCAAATTTCCCTCTGATGACACCAGCCCTGGGATTGAGGGCCCACCCTAATCCAGTATTATGTCTTGACTTGATTACCTCTGCAGAGACCCTATTTCCAAATAAGGTCCTACTTCTAGGTATGAGGGTTTAGGACTTGAATGTCTCTGGCTTTGGTTGTTGGGGTGAAGGAGTTAACCCCATGAAACCTCAGTGCTGTGGTTGGTGCCTGAGCACACTTGTCAGTGTCTGCTGATGCTCTCACTATCATTATTGTCAACATCTTACGCTCCGTCCCAGTTCCCAGGGCTCCACGTCTTCCAGTGGCTGGGTTTGCCCTTAACAGTGCCAACCCAGGCATGGCTATGCCCGCTGGCAGGACATCCAGAATGACCCAAGATACATGATCCTCAACGAGCCCTTCAAGTCCGAGATCCATAAGGGCAACTACTTGGAGATGAAGAACAAGTTCCTGGCACGCAGGTTCAAGGTCAGTCCTCTGCAGGGGCAGAGGCTTCGGGGCAGTGACAGATTCCAGGAGGGCAGCAACCGCTGCCCCATATGCCTAGAGCTGGGTCAGGCTGTCAACAAAGAGGAGTCAGTCAGTCAGTCAACTAACAGTGTTGGGATTCTTGCTCTGGGCCAGGACCCACTGGGTGGTTGGTTATTCACCATCCTGAGGTGGTGACAGGTACAGAGAACCCAGCTTAGTGATGGCTCCCAGGGGTGGTCAGACTGAGAGAAGAGGGAGAGCTGGCAGGAGTGTGTCCTGCCTCCTTTCTTCCTGTGAGGAGCTATGGTGCTGGTGGAGGAAAAGGGTAGCGGCCATCCAGGAAGAGGGCCCAGGCCAACTCTCAGTCCTCCTCCCATCGGCAGCTGCTGGAGCAGGCACTGGTCATCGAGGAGCAGCTACGGAGGGCGGCGTACCTCAACATGACCCAGGACCCCAACCACCCAGCCATGGCCCTCAATGCCCGCCTCGCTGAGGTGGAGTGCCTTGCTGAGAGCCACCAGCACCTGTCCAAGGAGTCCCTTGCTGGGAACAAGCCTGCCAATGCTGTCCTACACAAGGGTGAGAAGGCCCCCTCACCTTCTCCTGCCAAGGGAGTGCTCCTGTCTTTAGATGAGGGCTCTGATGGTGTCGGAGCTGGAGACAGAACATCAGCCCACAGGTGTAGCCTCCTGTGCCAGGACGGGATGGTCCTGCCATCTGGTCCCTCATCTCCCCTGTGGGGAAACTGAGGCTCCTTCTCCAGCCTTTTTCTGAAGGCCTACTCCGATGCATGACCTGGGCTGGGGTTAGGTGACACAGAAAACCAGGAAATTATTAAAGGCTCTCGTTTATCGAACCCTGACAACATCCCTTAAACATGTTATCCTGTGAATCTTCTTAATTTCCTTAAATGGTGAGGTTCTTAATTGTTCCTACTTTGAAGACAAAGATAAATTGAGGCTCAGGGAGGTGAAGTAATTTGTCTAAGGATCTCCTAGGATTTGGACGTAGGACACTGGCTCTGTCTGTAATCTTCGGGCATGTTTCTGCCCGCAGGGGGCTTCCAGGCTGGGAGCAAGGTTGTCCAGAACGAAGAGGGATGTAGCCAAGGTCAAGGTCACTCCTGAGAGTCTCTGGACTCACACATTGGTGCTCTGTCTGCTGAGCCATAGCCACCCTGGGAGCACCATGTGTGGCAGGGGGCTGGGCCTGCAGCCTCCCTGAGAAGGTTCTAGGAGGTAGGCCCAATGTTGGGTCAAGGGCTCTGGCCAAGCCAAGAGGGGCCCCAGGAGAGTTCTCTGGAAAGCCCCACTGTGCCCTCGGTTGGCAATGCTCTGCCTCATGGTCTGGGTAGGCCTGGTGGACAGAGCCCCTGGCGCCTGCTGCCCCTGGGAGTAAGCACCTGGCAGGTGCTACCTGGCTCTCTGCCCACCCTCCACCTCCCACCATAGTCCTGAACCAGCTGGAGGAACTGCTGAGTGACATGAAGGCTGATGTGACCCGCCTGCCCTCCATGCTGTCCCGCATACCCCCAGTGGCCGCCCGCCTGCAAATGTCTGAACGCAGCATCCTGAGCCGCCTGACCAACCGGGCCGGCGACCCCACCATCCAGCAGGTCAGGTTCGGCCCTCGCGCCCCGCCAGAGCCCCACCCCCCACGTCCGGGTTCCCCTGAGTTGGGGGGGGGGCAGTGGGGGTGACCCCCTGTAAAGCTGAGTCATTGCCTCCAGGGCGCTTTCGGCTCCTCCCAGATGTACAACAATAACTTTGGGCCCAACTTCCGGGGCCCTGGACCGGGAGGGATTGTCAACTACAACCAGATGCCCCTGGGGCCCTATGTGACCGGTAGGTGCCCTCGGCTTCGGGGCAGCATGCACACAGGCGCCCGCCGCCCCGCCTGCCGCCGCCTCCAACGCCAGGCAAGCCCGCGGTTTCTCTCTTTTTGACAGATATCTAGCTGTCCCCGAGACTTCCCCCTGTCGCAGCGCTCATTTCCAGCTGAGGTGAGGCACTGCTGGATGTCCCACTGTCCAGCCTCCCCCCAGGCTGGCAAGTCGGGCCTGGCCAGAATTTCTGTCCTTGAGCCTTGGAGCCTCTGCTGCCTCTGGGTCCCTGAGAGCCACCCACTTGCCTGGAGCCCCTCTGCCCCGACCCCTTTGGCCCTGGGACCACCTCACAGTCTGTGTGTCTGTCCTCTGGGCCTGGGGGGCAGGATGTGTGGGGCTGGTGGGCTCGGTCCTGCTCCGTTTGTGCACACACCTGTGCCTGTTGGTGAGTCAGGCCGGCAGCCCTGCCCAGAGCCCTGTCCTGCCTCTGCTGCCTGCTGGTGTCAGGGGCCACATCTTGTCTCGCCCTCACCTTCTGGCCAGGGTCAGGAGGGTGGCTGAGGGTTTGAGCGGAGGTGTTACTGTTTAGGAGAAGGGGGCTTATGCCAGGGAAAATCCCAGTTCACCTGAGCCTCCTTCCCCAGACTACCAACTTCCACCAAGCCCTGTCTGCCCCTGTGAGAACTACCATGTGACAGCAGGGGTTCTGGGGCCTTCCAGGCCGCTCTGCAGCAATTGGGGCCAGTGGCCTGTGGTTGGGGGGTCATGGCTCAGGAGCCCTCTCTGGTCGTAGTTGGCTGTGATGGGCAGTGGGTGGGCAGCTACAGGCCTTCTCCACCCTGACCCTGCTGTGAGTAGAGATCCGGCTGGCCGGCCAGTGGCATCCCTGCCATCTGCCCTTTGCAGCTGTGCTTGCCGGGCCAGCTGCCCGACGCCCACAGGAGAGAAAAGCTGCCACCTTTTTAGGAGCCAGTGCCACCTTGGGACAACAAGGGAAGCCAAGTAATGCCATCATGTGGAGGACGAGGCCCAGCCCGCTGGGTAGAGCCCAGGAGTGCCACATCATCACGGTTCAAGTGTTCTTCCACAGTGTCACCCAAGCCACGCGGGACGTGCCCCTTACCACCGTTTCCAGAATGACTTCTTAGAAGAGATTTCATTTATTTGTACATCTTTTGCACTTTCCTATTGAAGACTTGAACACGTTTGTCTTGATAAAAGTCGGATGATGTGTGGAAGATTCTAATCCTGCAGCACTTAACGTCTCTTTACCAACGGGCTCTGGACCAGAAGGGAAGCTCCCTGGAAGGCCCGATGCTGACTGTGGACTCCGCCCAACTGGGGAGGATGCAGTGTGGGTGCCCCGGGAGTCCTCAGTGCCATTGCCCCATCCCATCTGTACCTGTGTGATGTCATGGCCCTTTTGCCCCCGCCCACTGCCTGCTGGAATCCTCCAGCACCAGGCAGGTCAGGTTTGGGGGGCAGCCGTGCGACCCCATGGTGGAGACCCTGGCTGATCCCAGGGCAGGACAGGGCAGGACTGGAGGCCACCAGAGATTTGCTGTTTCCTTGCAGGGAGGGGACTCTCGGTTAGTAGGTATCTGTCCCTGGCACAGTGTGTCTCAAAGGCCCTGAACTCTGTAGTTGCCAGTGGAGCACCTGTGCACCTAGCTGCTCATGGCCGGTGGAAATGTGTGCTCCAGGGACAGAGGGGAGGACCAGCTTGTCTCAGAGCCACTAAAGGAAGGGATCTCGGGTCTACCATCTGCCAGGGATGTGGCCTTGGGGCGATAACGTCCCTGGCAAGGAAGGTTATGGACACAGGTGGCCCCGGAGACCCTGGTCTGGCCCAGTGCCCTGGGAGCCTGCCCCAGCCACCTCTGGGCAGGCTCCCTGTATACATTTCCCTAGGCCACAGATGCCGGGGGAGGAACCTGGACTCAGCTCTGTTCTGTCTCCGGCGAAGCCTTCATTGGGACACTAGCTGTTTGAGGCAGGGACGCCGGCTACCCTTGCTGAGTCTCAGAGGGACCTACTTGGAGGTGGAGACTGGGCTGCTGGCCTCTGTAGTCCTCTCCCCTCTCCCATTGGAGCATTCAGGGCTTCCTACCTTGTGTCCCCGATTGTCTTTCCACATGTCCGTTGTCCACTGTCACTTCCTGTCCCTTCCCTGCTCCAGCCGGAGGTACAAGGTAGGGGAAGGGAGGGAGGAGTGGGCAGGGCCCTGGGTCTATCTGCATCTGGTCCTTCCTGACCCCAGGTCAGCCCACAGGGGACGTCCGGTGGAGGTGCTCCAGGATCCGGGTCCTGGAAGTGTAAGGAAGGAGCTCTGTGAGAAGCCAGCTGGGCCTGGGGGTGGAGGCACCTGGGGGCCCGAAGGATATATAGCATACCTGGGCCTGCCCAAGGACAGCAGGGTGGTCAAGGCTGGGGCCAGGACTGTCGGCTTGTCTCGTGGACACTTGGGCAATTACCGGCCCTCACTGAGCCCCTGTATGTCCTCATCTAGTGTGGCTATCTGAGCCCTGGAGGGCCAGGCCCCCAAGACTCCTTCGTCTTTATGTCCCCACATTTGGTCTTGGTCTAGAGCCCCACGGCTGGCCTGACCCGGTGCTGTGGGGGTCAGAGTGGGAGAATCCTGAGGTGGAGAGGGGAGGACTGTGACAGGGCTTGGGCGCAACACAGGCTTCCATGACATATGTGTAGTGGTGGCTGAGGCCATTCCAGCCCCTGTCCACTCATGTCCTCTGGCCAATGCCCCCTCTGCAAAGGCTCCTGGCTCAGGCTACAGGGCAACTCGGAATGCCCTCATCTCCCAGTGGGTGGTGGTAGCTCTGCGTCTGCCATGCTTCACCCCAGGAAGCTTTTACTCTGTCCCTCTCTCTTAGTCCTTCCCAGGCCTTGCCTGGGGTCCTTCTCTGCCATGCTAGAGTCGGACACCCACAGACAACCTGGCTCAAGCTCCTGCAGGTCTGCTCCTCCCCCACTGCCTGGTCCCTGGAAGGGCCACGCTATTGGTGGGTGACTGGCACCTAGGAGGCCAGGAGGGCAGTTCCTTCAAGAGTTGGGGAGCAGGTTTCTGGCTGACTGGTTTTGGAGAGGAGAAGGGAGAATGTTTCCTTCTTGGCTGATTGGTTGTTTTCTGCCAAAAGTGGTGATGGGGGCAGGGAGACGTGTCCGTGTCTTGGTGTCTTCAGGCTGGGTTTGGTTTTACTGCTGGCAGAATTAGGGTCTTGTGCACAGTGTGACCCTGTGTGCCAGCTGTGTGTTTATGTTTCCAGCCACTTTATGATTTAAACCAGTGCTGAGTAAATAGGGTTTCTGTTGAACCACCTTTGGGCCAAAGGTCTTGAGAGGCGCTGCCCTGTGGGCTCTCAGATGACATGGTGAGTTTCGGTTGCAGCAGTGACGTCTGGAGAGCTCCCTTCTCAAACACAACTGCCATGGAAGCAGATCCCTGAGAGCCGCCTTTGGGAGCTCTTTTGTTCTCTGAAAATTTGGCTTTTCCCAGAGGCGGTCCTGAATGTTCCCTGCACAATGAGACCAGGACTGTGGTCCCCAGGTGCTCCCCTGCCCAGGTCAGGGGCTGCTCGAGTCTCAGCCCAGGGACACCTGCAGGCCTTACTCTTGTCCCAGATCATAGGGCTTTTGAGGGCCCGAGTGGGTTTGAGTAGAGGGTGGCCAGCTGTCAGTCGTGTGGAGGGTGTGGAGGGTGGGAGCGGAGACCGACACTCCCCCCCGCCCCTCACCCTGACCATCTTGGTGGCCTGGCTGTGGCCAAAGGTGGATGGGTTCTCCCCTCCCCCCTCCCCCCCACAGCTCTCCTTTGCAAACCGCAGCACTGGTCAAGGCAGCTGGCTCCCGTCCTGTTTTCTATGTCTGAAAGTTTACAGGTTGTGGTACATCAGCCCAAAGTCATTGGTGTCGTTCTTTGGGATTCTTTTTCCTTAATTTTTAGATTTTTTTTTTTTTAAAAACAAAGTATTTTTTTAGGCACGATAACCCAGAAAGGGCCCGTTGGGTGTGTACGTGTGTCCTGAACTCCTCACATAGAGATTGGCTGGAGCCCAAGCCCTCCTGGGGAGGAGGGAAGGGTCCTACCCGTCCGTGGGATCTGAGCTGGGAGATGTTGGTGGAGTCAACCGCACCCACCCAGACTCAGCATCTAGCCCAGCTAAGAGAGGGCTGGCCCCTTGCCCTAGGCTGGAGAACAAGGGGACCCCGGGCTGGGCACAGGGCCAGGGCACTGGGCAAGTCAGGAGTCCCAGCCTGCGTCCCAGGGGAGGCGGGGGTTGCGCTTTGGAAGCTGAGCTCCTTGTGTGTCCAGTCTCCGCCTGTGGGACCCTGGCTAGAGCCTGTAGCCGACACAATCACCTTTGTACTCTGTGTGTATGTTTTGGTTTCTGTGTTTTAATAAATCCTTTGGGAAAGGATTGAATCAAAGTGACTTTTTAAGAATTTTTACAAATTTAGAATGGGGGAGAGGGTGTCTCCTGAAGGCTTATCCCCCAAGGCGTGACCTGGGCAGTTACGGTTCCCAGGCTCAGGGGTGCATCAGGAAGGAGGGGCCCCTAAGCAGCAGGGATGTGCTGGGGTGGAGCCCCTCTTCCTGTACCCCCAAATATGACAGGACAGCCCCTGCGCCTCCCCAGGGCCCATCCTCTGTCATGGTAAGACTAGCAGCTAGCTGGGCCCCCGAGGCCCCCACCCTCCCCGGTTGCTGGCCTCCCAGCAACCATCCTTGGGTCCTCAGAGATGAGAAAAGAGAATGTGAGTGTTGGGGGTGTGTGAGTGGCACCCCCACCCGCTGCGGGGCTCTGAGCTGAATCACTTGGGAGAGTCTCCCTAGGTCTCCTAAGCACCCCATCAACCACCCTCTGTCCTGATCTCTGCCACCCCTATGAGCCTTTTCTTTCCAACCCACCCCTGACTGCAGGCTCAGGTTTGGAGGAGCCCTTGCTCCAAACATCCTTTCCCTGCCCTTCCACGGTGCTCTCCCCCATCCCAGACCCCGAGGAAATGAGCAGAAAAACGCAGAGACCTAGGCTTGGGCTTTATTTTGTCATTCCACAGTTAAGGTGTTTCGCCTCAGTCTGAGTCTCCTTTGGAAGCTCAAGGCAGGTGGCAGGCTCTGCCTACGGAGGGAATGCGATCAGCTGAGGGACCACAGTCATTAAAAAAGGGGCGAGAGAAGCACATTGTTGACATGACCAGACGAGGGTGGGAGATGGGAGGAAAGCCCTGTCGGGACCTGGGGTCCGACCACAGGTTGGGGCAGGAAAAAGTGGGCCCAGCTAGGGCCAGCGCCACCCTCCTGGGCTCTGACTGCCCTGGTCCTCCTATGGCCCCACTTGACACTTCTCCCCACCCCAACCCCTCCTGAGCCAGGGGACCCGCCCCAGGAAGCAGAGCTCCTGCCCTCCCTATTAGTGGATGTGGAAGAAATAGGGTACCCGAGAACCCGCTTGTGGGCAGTACTGGGCAGGAGGCTGCCTGCATCCTGGCTCTGGACACTGGAGCCTGGGCAGAGCTCACCTTGGGGCCCTTGCCTCCTGGGGCTCAGCTCTCCTAGGTGTGGCTCTTGGGGAGCAGCAGCGCCCCCCCAGGCACCCACACACTCTGGGTCTATCTTCCAATAGTGCGTGGGGCCAGGGGCAGCTGTGAGGATGGGGCCCTGCTGGCAAAGGGAGGGCCACCTGGTTTTCTGGCAGCACCTGCCCCTGCAGGGCTGTCCTTGGAGCAGACACCTCATGCCTTGTGCCAGAGGCCGGGACCTGTGCTGGGAAGACACTGCTCCTCCTCAGCCCCCAGGGCTACTCTGGAGAAGCTTGTGGCAGGTCTGGGTGAGGACCCCCAGGGTTTTGGTCTAGGAGGAGGGCAAAGGTCCTAGACTCTGGGGTCAGCAGGAAGATGGGCTGGGAAAGGAGGAAGCCATTCCCCTCCCCACTCTCCCTGCCCCTCCCAACCTCCCCTCCTGTGAGACTTTCTCACAGTGGTTTCCCAGGCCGTGGCTTGGCCAGTACTGGGTGGGGAAGGGCCTGCTTGGGACAGCAGCTCCTCTGGGGGAAAGGCAGGAGAAGCTGTGCCTGCTCTAGAGGGACATGTGGGGGCAGGAGGCACAGGGTTCCCTATGGAGCCAGCAGGCCGGGGGTGTGGACAGGTTCTGTGGTGCCCTGCCCCTGCCTACAGACTTACCTGTCTGGGACAAAGGGGGCTGACACTTGGGCCTGTCCTGCTCTCCCTCCTTCTCCCCAGCCTGTTCTAGGTGGGAGCTTGGGGGGCATGGAAGGGAATGGCCAGCCCCACTCTCTCCAGGGAGCGGTTCCCTGAGGTCTTTTCCTACTTTACAGGGTGTTGCTGGGGTACTGACCCCAGCCTCCCTTGCACATGCAGCTCTGAGAACCCCAGGGGCCTTCCTTTCCTGGAGGGGTCAAAGCATCTCTCTGCACAACAGAGGCCGGGGTGGGAGTGGCTTGGTGGAGGGCCTTGGTTCACAGAGCTGAACCAAGAGAAATGTGTCCTTGTGTGCAGGGACCCTGCCTGCTGCCACTTGCCCGTATGTGGTCAGTAGCCATGCTCCAGCTCAAAGCGCCCAGCCACAGGGCCTTCCAGGGCAAGGACAGAGAAATCCACATCTCAAGGCCGGTCCTGAGTGCTCCAGGCCTTGCTGAGATGGGTGTCTTGTGCTGTGCAGTGAGGAGGACCGTTGGACAGTGAATTAGCCTTCAGAGCCCTGAAATTCTGTGGGTCCCAAACCACAGAGCCACCCTTTGGGGGTCCCCGCCCCTGCCAACAAGGGTGGGGGTGTCAAGGCCAGCTGGGTAGGCGTTACCCTGCTGAGGCCCAGTGGGCAGGTCAGGGCAGAGAAGGATGGGGAGGAATCTGGAGTGGGTCAACCCCCAGACAGTACCTTGGAGCCCTTGGAAAGAGGGAGGTTAAGGAAGAACCCCATTGGGGAAGCCCCACTCCAATGAGCAGAGCCCTGGCAGAGGAGGCCCCTGGGGGCCAGACCCTCTTCCTCTCCACCAACACCAGGCAGGGGTTCTTGGCAGAGGAGAGGCCAGCCCTGCCTGCCCTAAAGGCCCAACCAGGCCTTGGCCTGGCCTTGACTTGGGGAATCTCCATGAAGGGCTGTGGTTGGGAGAAAGCTTGGTGGCTTTTTCTTGGAGGATGAGCAGAGGCAACAGGGCTTGGGGTGGGGGTGCTTGAACGTCCTTCCTAACCAATGCTATCTCGGGCACAAATCCGACTTCCGTGTGGTCTGGAGAAGCAGCAGGTGGTGTTTGGCGTGGACGTGGGAGGTCATTTCCTGATGATATCACAGCATGGTGTTTTCTCTTTGATGCGAACCACACTCTCCAGTTGGCTTCAGAACAGCGTAAGCGAGCAAACAAAGACTAGGAGGGGGACGGAGATTGTCTGAGCAGGCAGGTAGGGGCGTCTTAGGATCTGTAGTCCTTTTTGCTGTAGGGTTTATTGCCCAAAATACTATCGATCTCGTGGATAATGGAAGACGACAGTTTTGGAAGGACCTGTGTGCAAGGACAGGGACAAATCAGAGCTCTTCTCCAGATCACCTGGCCTGTGGAGGTAGTGGGGCAATGTCCCTCCAGGCCTCCTGCAGGTGGGGCCCACCCTCTCCCATCACATCTGAAGCAGGTGGGTATCATGCTACTTTGGCTTGGGCTTCCTGAATCTTGCCCCACTGAACGTGCTCCTTTTAAAAGCTAAGTTGGGGGGCAGCCCCTGTGGCTCAAAGGAGTAGGGCGCTGGCCCCATATGCTGGAGGTGGCGGGTTCAAGCCCAGCCCCGGCTAAAAACTGCAAAAAAATAAGAAATAAAAATAAATAAATAAAAGCTAAGTTGGGCCATGACCCTCTTGGGATCAAAATCTTCCCTTAGCTCCTACCCCAATCAGAAGTAACCTGCCCATCTGTGCCCCCAGGATCTGCCCTCTGCCCTTTGCTCTTCTTGGGCCCTTGCGGTGGCTGTTTCTGCTGCCCAGAGTCCCCCACCTCCGGCATTTGCACAGCTCACTCCATGACTCTTCAAGCCTTTGCTCAAATGTCACTTTCTCAACAAGCCCACCTGACAGCCCCTCGTAAACCTTGGTCTGCAGCACCACCTCCCCTTGCCCCCAGCCCCCCATCTCTGGCTTTCCCCCAGTGATGGTTTGGGGGTGCACCCCAAGTGTCTAGTAGGACAGCACCTGGCACTCAGGAAGAGCCCACCAGATGTGTTGGACAAAGGCCCAGCTAGACGGAAGCTCTGCACGTACTCACCTGAATCGCTCCGACGTTCTCCATGAGCTGCTCTGCATTGGAGGCACCGAGGAGCACAGAGCTGACGCCCTCATTCCTCAAACACCAGGCTGGAGAGACAATACTTGCGGTGAGGGAGGGAGGCAGGGCCCTCCTATGGCTGACTGGGCCGGAGAGACCCAGCCTCCGGGCCTGGGGGCTGAGGGGCCCTCGGAAGCTGAGCAGTGCTGGGTGGGGGCCCTGCCCAAGCAGTAGAGAGGTGGTCCAGGAGCCCAGGGCCCCCATCCTCTCTCCATGGATGTTGGGGCCCCAGTACCCATGGCTAGCTGATGGAGGAGGTGGCCAAGGCCCTCAGGAACTCTCGCCATCTCCCCTAGGACATGGGTCCCAACTCTGCCCCCAGAGCTCTGTTACCTGCAGCCAGTGGAGGCTGTTGTTCAGGGCTTCCTTACCTTTCTCGTTGGGGATGCTGGCCCCTTGGTGACCCCTGGCCCTATTACCCACAGCCAACTGGCAAACACTGCAGCCTGGACCTTCGGAGACCCCTGCCACCTCCCCAGGTGCACAAGCCCCACCCTGTGCCCAGAGCCCCCTCACCTATGGCCAGCTGGGGCAGGGTGCAGCCCAGGCGCTCAGCGATAGCCTGCAGCTCCTTCAGCTTGGCCTGCTGGCGCCGGCCCTCCTCACTTAGGATCTTGTCCTTCAGCCACTGGTAGCCCTGGGGGTGGGGGTGGGGCAGGGCACACCCACCAGTGAGGGCAGGTCACCCGGGCCCCCCATGCAGATGGCTGACAATCTGTGTTCCTTCCAGATCCTTCTCCCAATAGCAGCTCTTGTCTCAAAGGCAGGGCAGCACCCACCCCCCCAGGTCTGTCTGTAGGGTGGGCAGGAGGGAGAGAGACCTGCCCACACTCTGAGTGCCATCTATTGGTGCACGTAGACCCCAAGCTGGGACAAGGAAGTGAGGGCTGCCCTGCCCTACTCCCAGGGACCCTGGGTGTCGGGAGTGCTGGCTGCCCCCTGTGGCCCAGAGGAGCCCTCCCAAGGGGCTTCAGGATGGGTCTGTCCTGGCTGGGCAGGCCTTTCTCTGCCTGCTCTATATTCCTCAAGTCCTGCAGTCTGGGGCCCTCCAAAGGTAAGTGTGACAGAAAGGGCACTTGTCCTAGGGTCACTGCTGCAAAGCTCTGCATTCCCCAAGGTCTCAGTGATGGCAGAGGGGGAGAGAGTATGGGGAAGGGGCCCCCCAAATGTCACCAGTGGACACAGCCCATGCTGTGCATACTGGGGTGGGGCAGAGGTGGGGGTATATGAAAGGCCCTTCCCATCTGGGGTAGGTCCCACAGGGTGGGCAGCCCC
Organism: Arctocebus calabarensis; assembly: GCA_963573935.1. Classification (NCBI taxonomy): domain Eukaryota; kingdom Metazoa; phylum Chordata; class Mammalia; order Primates; family Lorisidae; genus Arctocebus; species Arctocebus calabarensis. The sequence goes on from CAUYON010175624.1 coordinate 45,953, forward strand.
TCTAGATGTGGGGTCAAGCCAGAAGGGGCTCCATGTTCTCATGCCACAGCACCAGCATGAGAGGTGAGGGCAACTGTGGCCCAGGGAAGCCCTCGCCCAGCACCAAGGCAGTTTGCCAAAAGGTCCCCCTACCCTCCAAAATGCCTGTCCTCTGCCCGTCCCCCCCCACCCTGCCCCGGCCACTCCTTCACCTTCAGGGAAGCTCTCGAGTAAGGTGGGATGCCACTGTCATACTTCCCGGAGACGATGCCGCAGGCCAGTGGGGACCAGGTCATGGCGCCCACTCCTGGAGAGGAGAACCGGGCAGAGTCAGGCGTGGGCCTGGGTGGGGTGGGCGGGCAGGTGGCGGGGCAGCACCTACCTATCTTGTGGAACAGCTCGGGCAGCTGCACCTCCACCTTCTCACGCTGGAACATGTGGTACTCAGCCTGCTCACAGATGGGCGGGATCAGGTTGAACTGCCGGGCCACTGAGTAGGCCTCCTGTGGGGCACAAAGGGGCCCAGATGGCCCCTGCCTGTTAGTGGGCCTGGAAGGCCGCGGGCAGCAGGTGAGAGGACACATAGGCAGCCCTGGGACATGGCTGGCCTGCTGCCCGTCCCCCCCCCAGCTTTCCTGTGGTGAGCTGGGAAAAGGGGGCACATAGGGGGATCCCAAGGCTGAAGGGTCTGGAAGCACCATGCAATAATAGGGTGGGGTCTGGCACTTACTGGCTGAGTGGCCTTGGGCACTGGGCTTACCCCTGGGCCTCAGTTTCCCCAAACTACCCAAGGCTGTTCTTGGCCCTCACTCTAATGCTCGACTGGCACTGGGCCTGCTGGCTGTGCTGTTACCATTTCTGCCATGATTGCTACTCTAGGGCCCCAGACCCGGGGTGACAGCAGGTCAGGAAACCCCAGATCAGGAGACAGTTCTGGACATCAACCCATTTCTGGGGGTTGGAGCTCAAGGCCTGGGTTGTACAGACTCTCCCTCAACTCCCATCGGACACTGGCAAAGCCCTGCTGTCCGAGAGGCCCTTTCCCCTCCGGTTTGAGATTCGGCTTTCTCATCTGTAAAATGGGGATGATGATACTGACGCCTCCTCCAGCTCAGTGCTGGCTCCAGGCTTTAAGAAATGCCAAATAAATGTTCATTAATGCCACGGGCTGAGGAGCAGGGAGGCATCCACAGATGTGCCTAATCTGAGGTGGAGATCCTGCTGCGTGTCTTTGGTAAAATCGGGATGCCTCCCAGCGACAGCAGGGTGCCAGGGACTGCAGGAGGCACAGGAGCCGGGTGGTGGGCACCTTGGGGTGGTGCAGCCCCAGACCTCTGCTCTCACTCTCCAGGCCCCCTCCACACCTCTGATAACAGGGCCAGCCTGCTGATGCTGACCCTTCCCTGGAGACCCCAGACATATCGAGAAACATCCCCCACCCTCAGCCTCTGGGAAATGACAATTAGTGGGAAATTGGGGAATTTCCCATGGTGGGAAATGGCAATTAGTGGGACACGTTCCTGAAAATGTGGGCAAGGGGAAACACCACAGATTATGAGATGGAAGCCTGAGGCCTAATAGCTGGGTCACGTTCTGATGCAGCCCAGGCTCTGGGTCACATGACTGGGTATCATTCTTGGCCTGAGCTTTGTGACCTTGGTTGTTTCTTAACCTCTCTGTGCCTCAATGTCCACATCTGAAAAACAGGATGACAGTAGCTCTACCTCATAAGGCACTGTGAGGGTTAATGGGAGTTAGTCCCTAGGAAGCCCTTAGATCTAGCAGCACCTGGAATGTCCCAAGAACCTAGCATGAGAGGTGAGCAGTGTCCCTACTGCCGAGGACTTCCCAAACTCTGGCACCTTGCTTAGAGCGTCACCCTGGTTCTCTCAGAGAATCTTCAGAGCAGCCCCATGAGGGATCATGCTAGCAGGCTCGTTCTACAGAAGGGGAAACTGAAGCTCAGAGAGGTTAGGCCATCTGTCCAGACCACACAGCACCAGGATTCCAGCTAAGACCCCTGTCTGCAGAGCCTATAGACACCACCACTGGACTCTAGCACTGTCTCTCTGCCTAGGACTCAGTTATCTGTGCACTTGGGACCAAGGGCTCAGGATCTGCAGGGGCACTGCGATCTCCTGCAAGTGGCCCACACCTGGGACGCGCACTCGGCAGCCCGTACCATGATCTCCTGCAAGTGGCCCACACCTGGGACGCGCACTCGGCAGCCCGTACCATGATCTCCTGCAAGTGGCCCACACCTGGGACGCGCACACGGCAGCCCGTACCATGATCTCCATGGAGCTCCAGCGCGACGTGCCCCAGTACATGGCCATCCCTTGGTTGATGACATGCGTCATGGCTCGTACGGTCTCTGTCATGAGAGAAGAAACTGCAGGTGTGGGGGGGCTGGGGGTGTGGGGCCCAGCATGGGGACATTCTGCAAATACAGGCAGGATGCCGGGAGGAGGGTGGGGACTGCAAGGACATCTTGCAAGCAGTGTACTTCCTAGCTCCGAATATGGGCGTGGGAGGGCTTTTCCCGAATGAAAGAGGAAAAGTGAGCCGCCATCCAAGGAAATCTTGAAAGCATCTCCCAGCTAGTTACAGGCCTTTGGAGTCTGAAACTGGGTCATGGCTGGACTGTGACTTGTCTATATTAGATGAGAACGATGAGGACGAGGTGAAATCAAAGAATGAGACTCAGACTTTGGAGTGGGGCATTCTGCAGAAGAATGGGGGACCCCGATCACTCAGGAAGGACAGATGAATGGATCAAGGCCGTGACCAAACTGGCAAAAGGCAACAGGAAGGAAACACAGATTGGCCTGTTTCTGGTCTCCTACCTCTGGCTGTCCCAAATTTTCATGGAAGTGCAGAGAACTGACTGGCTGGGAGCTGATGGTATCTGCAGGGACCAGTCCCCTCGTATTCTGGACAACCAGAGCGGGCGTGGACCACGGCCCAGGTTCTCAAACCAGCCCTGCTACCTGGAGCTCCCTCCCCAGGGCCACAAGGTCTGGGTGCCCTTCCACCATGGCCTGCAGTCGACAGGAGGTGCAGCCTGAATCTGGGACAGCTGAGACACTGTCCTGAGGGCTAAATCACCGAAATTCCACACCACCTTTTAAGTAATAGAAAAGGGACCCTTGTCCCAGATATAGGATGGGTTCCTTCCAGTGTTTGAGCAAGTTTTTGAGACATAAAAACCTGGCAGTGATCGCTCCTCTCTTTACTGTTTCAGCCTCATAGGGATGTTGGGGTTTTAAAAACAACTTGGCCTCAGATTTTCAAATTTAATGTCTCTTAGCCTTGCAGGGTGAAGGGCTGTTCCACCTGGTTTCCGCTCGGTCCGATACAGTGCTTGCAAGTTATTGCCCAAGGCAGAGTTGGAAGTAAAGAGGAAGAACAAGTGTTTCTAAAAACAGTGCAGTTACATTGATCCTTGAAAATCCCCATCTCTTCCTAACTGCCCAGCCCCTCATTTGCCACTGAGCCAGAGAAGCTGAGGGCCTGAGGAAGGCTGGGGTGGGAGGCCTGGGAGGGGAGATGGAGAATGCTGGGCTTGTTCTGACAGGTCCACTGCGGGATGGCAGCGAGGCCACAAACACCTCCCCACACTGAGTGGCAGTGCCAGCTTGCTGCCCACCGTGTTTTGAGGCATCACTTCTTACCCTTCCCAGGCCCCTGAGTGCCCTGTTGGCTGAGGTCCAGCCTGAGTGGACCCCAGGGCCTCCTGAGGGTTGGAGCTCTGGGTGGCGCCTCAGCAGGCTCACCTGGACCCGTGGAAGGACACAGCTCAGCTTCCATGCTGCAGGCCTAGCCCTGGCCTCTGCTTCCTCCCAAGGACATGGACAGAGGCTCCTGGGAATCCTCCTTGCCCCATGCACAGGTGGAGATCTGGGAGGGAGTCTGAGCCCCTCTGGGGACACCCACTGGGCTGCCCACTCTGACTGCCACACCGACGTACTCTGAGGAGGACAGTGCTGGCCGGAAAGATCTGAGGAGGAGCTGGGGTCCCAGGAGAGTCTCTGATCACATCCTGACCCTGGGCTGGGGCTCCTGACCTGGTTTTCTCATTAAGGTTTTTTAGAAACACTCTGGAGGCACCTGTTGCCATGCAGCACACCTTCCCGATTCTTCTCAGCCAAGGCTCAGGTCCACATGCCAGAGAGAGGGAAGCAGGGTCCCACAAGACCGCCCCACTCCCTCGCACTGCCCCACCCCACAGCTCTCTCCGGCCACCAAGACCCCAGCCAGCGAGACTACGGGGTGCCCTGAGATGCCTCTCCCATGCAATGATGGGACCCCTGCCCTGACAGGCAGGGTCTGCTTGAGCCTCTGGCTGTCTGGAGGGGGAGGGACCCCGGTAAAGGGCTCTGGGCTCCTTGGAAGGTACTGGGTAGAGGCAGGCTGGATGGGGCCCAGGCAAATCCTGTCCAGGCCTGATGTCAGTGCCCCTCCCAGGACAATGTGGAACAACTGTCCTTCACCTCAACATTTAATGGTGTTGAACAGAAGCAGGAGAACAGAATTCTTACAGCTTCTGCCCAAACCTATGGCACCTCCTGCTGGGTCATAAATAATTCATGAGGGGGCTGAGTGGTAGTGCCCGCTGGCAGGTGGGGGCCCTTCCATGTGCAACACAGCCCCATCCTGTGCGCCCTTGGGTGGGGTCCTGGGGCTGTCAGTCAACGGGAGGGCCAAGGCTGCCTCTGGCCTCAGAATTCTGCCAGTTCTTTAGTTATTCTTTGAGGGGGAAAATGACTCTGTTTTGGTGGAGAGGTCTGGTCACAAAGAGAGGGAAGGTGGCTGTGCTGGGAGGAGATGTTAAGACTTGCTGGGGGCCAAGTGTTCTGGGGTCTCTGACAGGTGTGCGCTCCTGCTGAAACCTGGTCTCCCAACCCTTCCCGTGGCACCTTCCAGGGTCAAGGTTCCAGTCAGGGATCACAGCACCCTCGATCAAGAGGCGGCCTCGGCAGACAGCTGGCCGGCCACCGTGGATCATAGCAATGCAAGCCTGGGGCTGGGGGACCATGCACGGAAGGACAGGGATGAAATGGCAGCGTGAATTGGGTAGGGGATGGGGGATCCGACACCACTTGGCTTTTCCTTCACTTGCAAGATGTTTTCATAGGGAACTCCCCCTCCTTGGTGCATTTTATGGAGAAGTTTGTCACGGGGTGAAAGAGCCACGTGAGTTAAAACCACTGTCTCATAAAATGCAGCTGGGACGCAGGAGTCAATGGCTGGGCTAAGGGTGCTGTATACCTTCTATGATGAATGTCCTTGACTTGGAGGAACTAAATGGGTCCCCTGGTGATAAAAGAAAGATTTAAAGAGACCAGAGTTTATAGTTGCGGGAACACTGAGAGGTGTGGTGTGACAAAGGGACGGAGGCACCAATCACTCCGCACAGAATACTCATTTTGTTAGAAAGAAAAAAATATATATACCACACAGGGTATATATATAAACAAATGAAGAAAAAATAACTTGAGCACAACTTAATTTTCCAAGTCCCTGGGGCAGCAAAGCATAAATGAGAAGGTGCCTGCACTGGGACGTGGCGGGGGGAGGGGGTGTGCCGAGCTTGCAGAAGTCAAAAGAATAAAAACATCAAAGAAAACAAAACTGCTTTTCGAAGCATTGAACACTTTTTCTCCTCTATGTAATAATAAATCCCCTAGAGCAAAAAGGACCCTAAAACCTCTCAGTGGAATGTAATTGAAAGTCCTCAAACCGAGCCCTCCCTTAGCTGTGGCTGAGAGGAGAGGAGTTCACTGCGGCTGAATGTGGGAGGGAGCACGGGTGGAGCAAGGGGGGGCTGGGGGCGGCACCCACAGGCCAAGCCCCCAGCGTGGGCAAGGCCTGACACCTCCCGCCTCCCCAGGCCTGGCCTCCTGTGAGCACCCGTCTGGCTGCCCCGCGATGGCCATCGGAGCCTCAGGTTCAGACCCTTTGTCAGCCTAGCTCTGTCCTTTGGACCTGCCCAGGCCCCGCCAGCCAGTGCTTGGCAGACTGCCTACCTTCCATGGGTGTGTTGGGGTCCGGGCGGTTGGCAAACACCACGTCCACGTACTCCAGCTGCAGTCGCTCCAGGGAAGCCTTCAGACCTGGGAAAGGACAGGTAGCCGTTACTACTGTCAAAGCGTCCTTACCGCCACTTCAGGGGCCTCCCTGCGCCAGGTTCAGGGGATGAGAGATGGACGCGAGGATGCTCCTGCCATCTGGGGGCTTCAGGAGGGTTGGTGGACACTGAGAGTGGGCTGCCTCCCTTCAGGAGGATGTATGGGGGAACCACAGGCCAAATGTCCTGTGACCCGCTGAACTGGGGACCCCCCAGGAACACACTCTCCTCTGGGTTCCTCTCCTTAGCCTGCTGGTAATGCACGCGGAGAGCCATGTTATCACACGTGGAGGGACAGATACGTCCTCTGTCACAGGAAAGGCCAGTAGTGTCTCAAACATACAGACTGCCAGCTAGTACTCAGAGCCGTTCAGGACAAACATTTGGCAGCGTGACAATGTTGGATTTTGGAAGGTGAGGAGTGTCTGGCAGTCAGGTCCCTTAACTGAGTTTGGTGGAGTGCTGTATTATTTTGAAGACAACATACTTGAATAGGGAAGCCGAGAGACAACAGAAATATGAGAAATGCTGGCCACCCTGTGGGGTGCTCTGGGGGTGGTGCTCCAGGGTTCCCAGTAAGTGATGAGCAACTTTTCCTGGGTTCTCCTGGATTCCCAGCAACCCCGGAGGGGTGGGATGCTTTTACCAGCCCATTTTATACATGCTGTGACAGAGGCTTAGGGAAGGGATATCCCTTACTCAAGTCCACTCAGTCAGCGTTGGGCTGAGCTGGGATAGAAATGGAGGCCTGTCTGTGTCCAGCACAGAGCTGCCCTCGCTCCTTGCAGGCTCCCCAGTGCCAGCCGGGGGTGGGAGGGGAGGGGAAGACCAGTGCACTGGTGTCCACTGCTGGACCCTCTGCTGTGTGAATGGTGGGCGAGCCTCCCCCCCAACAGCGCCCGACCTCACCTTCTATGATATGTTTCCGGGAAAGGCCCCTCTCCGTCTCTGCTCTGAAAAACAGGCCAACAGTGTGGTGATGTTGAGAGTGGTTTGGGGAAAAGTGTTTATGATGGTGAAATAAGTAGGGCAGCAGACGCCATGAGCAGTCTGGTTCCACTTTGGGGGGAGAAAGACACAGTCGCAGGGCTGAGCTCCCCAGGCCCGGAGGGAGCCTGGACGTGCTCCTGGGGGGGGGGGGCTGGGCAGCAGCAGGGATGGGGCTTTTGTTTTTCGCCTTTACCCTTCGGTTTGGGTTGGACTTCTCGAAAAAAATTTAAAAAATTAATAATGAATTATATTAATAATTCCTATGAGCTCAGATTTGTCCATCCCTGGAGAGAATGAGTAGCCAGGCATCTGGAGACCTGCAGGGGTGACCAGCAGCCCAGAGAATTTGGAGTGCTTTGGGAAGTTCACACATTTTCTGTGTTTTTCAGATTTTTTCATGATGATACCTTTGCAGCCAGGGAGAAAAACAACCCACGTAAATAAAAGAAAAATTAAATGAGGTTTGAGTAAAGGGCAAACTCAGACAAAGCTGCTTTTCTGGGTTTGGTGTCCCGTGACAACGATGGCCACCAGTCACAGCAGCTGGCTTTGCTAGTGCTGCCTGGGGTGCAAGGAGAGGGCCAGACCAGCACACTCAGGACAGGGCCAGACACTGCACCAGGCCTGGGTGTTGATGGAGCCCAGCGCACCCTCCCTTCTCCAGGACAACTCTCCTCCCCCACCCCAAGGGCCTCCAAAGAACATGGGCTGCTGGAACCCGGGCAGAGAGACGGCCTGTGGCCACACCTACTTTCCACCCCAGAAGATCTTGGTGGTGATGACAAGGCTGGACCGTCTGCGGGACAGAAGAGAAGGAGGGTGTTAGTGGGCTCGGCTGCCGGATGGACCTCCCTCATCCCCGACACCCTCCTGTCTCACACAGGGTCCTAAACACCTTCCCTCCTGGGCACCCAGGTGTAGTGTGGGTGCTTCACCTTCTGATGTGCAGCACGTGCCCAGTCAGGGGTGGGGCTCCCATCAAGCCAGAAGCAGTCACCTAAGCGGGGCAGTGGGGACTCGAGCGAGCGCAGAGGAGACACACCCAGCCCAGGATGCGGGAGGGGGCTGGGAGGCCCATGAAGGTTTGGGCGGGGTGGAGGGAGCAGCAAGACCCAACTCCCAAAAGGGGCCAGGGGTGGGCTGGGGGGCGGACAGGGCTGTGGTGGGATCTGGCAGGAACCGAGGATGCAAAGAGGCAGAGGGGCCAAGCAGCTGGGGCCGTCCCCTGTGGGCGGGACCAACAGGTGTCTCAGAAGGTCTGTGTGAAGGAAGCCTGGCAGGGGATGAGCCTGGGGGCACTGAGGAGGGGGCATGGCGGGCCCAGGCACAGCAATGCTGCTGTATTTAGGGTCTGGGTGACTGAGGCTGAGAACCCCATGGGACTTGGGCTTGGGCAGGAGGAGCAGCAGTCCATTCTCCTGTGTGAAGTCTACAGGAGGCAATGGCCACACTAGAAGCTGCATGCTGGTGGCATGGGGGCCGTGGCCCAGACCTTGTCCCTTCCCAAGGGAAGATATGCATCCCTGGTGTGTGTGTGTGTGAGAGAGAGAGAGAGAGAGAGAGAATGGCCTCCCAGGGCCCTGTGGCTGTGATGTCTCTCACCCAGGTCAGAGTTTGCTCCGGAGAGCAGTGCATCAAGGCTGGAACAGCCGCCATGCTTGGTAGGGGCAGTGGCAGCTGCAGGAAGAGGGAACCTAGCATGTGTCCCCATGGGTCACCTGCAACATAATCGGGCAGTTGCCAACATGTGCAATTCCCTTTAATTTTGGGGTGAGCAGGAATTTATTTTGGGACCACTTAGAGTCAAGAAGAAACAACTTTTTTGGGTTAAGAGAAGAGGGTCAGGGATCCAAGCCAGAGGGAGTGGGCTTCCTAGCCAGCGGTCCTGAGATTCAAAGGGGAACGGATGGGAAGGCCCAACTCTGCTGACGTTTCTGAAAATCACAGGCCCTAAGCTTCTTGGCCCTTCAGATAAAGCTGTGGCCAGAGGCTTGGGAGCGCCAAGGTATAGGCAAGAGCTGAGCCCAGCAGCCCCAAGGAGGGTGGACAGAGCTGCAGATCCACCCCTGGGCTCCACAACCTCTGTGGGCCACACGCAGCTGGGAACCATGCTGGGGAGATGCCCCTTCCCAGGTGACTGCTGGTCCTGAGCTGTGCAGGTGATTTACAGACTTGGGGCCACTGACCCTCAGGAGAGCCCTGACAGGAGGTCTGACACTCGTCCCCTTACAGGCTGGGACAATGTGCTCCAGAGGCTGAGATACTTGTTAAGGTCCTATGGGCAAGGCAGAGGGTGGGGTCTAACCCCTGTCCATCAGGCTCTCTGAGCGACCCCTCTTGGGCACCCTGGCTCCTGGGGCCCTAAGTCCTCCAGCCAATGGGGCAGAAGGACCTTGCACCCGACCCTCAGTAGCGTCACCCTCTGTCATATTGAGGCATTCAGGGGGTTCACACTTCCAGCTTTTTGGCCTGAGACTTTACAACCAGGACCTTGGCTCCCTGAGTCCCTGGGGATGGGCTCAGGCAGAGGTGGAACCACTGGTAAGGTCGGGGTGGGCAGCATACGTGGCCTACCCTTGACTTTGGGGGAAGTGAATTTTCCTCCCCACTCCTGAGAAAGAAAACTTTGGGAGTTGCAGGCCTTGGCCAGACTGCACAATAGGCTGACAAGGTGGGACCCGGGACCCTCTATTGCTAAACAGGAAAGAACAGCCCCAAGCTTCCCGCCTTCCCTGCGTGATGTGGGGAAAGATGTGGAGGGAGCAGAGCAGTTACCTCCAGCCCTTCTTCTTGATGACGTTCCCTAAAACCACTTCGGCCCTGCACGAGAAAGACAGACATGGAATTTCATCACAGCAGAACAGAGAAGTCGAGCCCGCCCTGCCATGACAGTTGGCCTCCTGGTCCCCCTATGATAATGCCAGGGGGGCCAGGGAGGTAGGCTGTCAAGGTTCTTCTTAGCTCATCTGGCAGCTCGTTCCAGACAGGACTGAGGTCTGCAGCAGCCAGAGAGGGCTGGGAGTGACCACAGAGTGCACAGAAGGAAGAAAGCCACATCCTGCCTGGCAAGGTCAGCATCTCATTTCCCTGGGGGAAATTCCTGGCCATGTCAGGTGGGAGAAACTCCCAGACAAGTGTCTTTATTAAAAGGTAATATTTATCATGCAGGTCCTCCGTTTCCAGAGTATGTGCCTGCACGCACACATGGGTGTGCACACGTGTGTACGTCCCTCTTGTTTCCTGCTTCGGGACAGCAGAGACGGATGCTGTGCTGTCCTGCTCTGCTTGGCATCATTCTGGGTCCTGCACTGAATGCGGGCAGGTGGGAGCTCAGGTAGGCTGTTCCAGCCTCACTTGGCACTGCAATGCTGAATTAAACTTTTAAGAACTGTCTGCTTGTAGCAAAATGTTTCTGAGCAAAAACAACGGGCAGAGAATGATCCATGCCTGTGCTGCATTCCAATTACAAAAGCACCTGAGTTATCCACTCAGAATGCTCCTCGTTTATGGCGAGGATGCACAGAAAACTTGCTCAGCCCTGGGCCTCCTTCTTTTATTCCTTGGTCCCTGATTTGTTGGACAAAGGGCCAGGAAAGAAGAAAGGTGGAAAATCCAGCAGTGGTCCTGGGGGCACAGCAGCTGCAGAGAATGAATTAACCGAAGCCTGTTGCTGGGGGCTTTGGCTGTGAATTGGTCAGACTTGCATCTATCCAGGGCGATGCAGAAATCTGCAGCTCTCTGGGAAGTGTGCACACTAGTGTCCGCGGGAGAAGTGCCAGTGATACGTGCCTCTGCCACCCTGATCAGCGAGGCTCTGTGCCCAGAGTAGCTTCTCCCTGCTGCCCCTGTCAGCAGTGCTCAGCTCCCCCAGGAGGGTGTCTGCTGGGCTGAGGCAATGTGGGGGTGTGCAGGCAGGCTCAGCCCTGGGCGAGATGGAGGGGCTGCACGAACAGAGTTGTGACCACAGCAACTCTGCCTTGAGGGGAAGTGCTCCCCAAGTCCTTGGCTTCTGGGAAGCCTGAGGCTGCTCAGGAGTGCTTGCCCAGCCTGGTGTCCAGTTAAATGGACTCACAGATAGCAACACAGCACAGAGTGGCTGCGTGACTGGAGTGTGCCGGGCCCTGTCCATGGGGGCTGCCACGGACTGCCTCCTACACTCGCTCCCGGGCAGCCAAGCGAGCCCGAGGCAGGCCAGGGGGTTGGCTGGGGGCTCAGGGTGGGCTGTACCCCATACTCTGCAGGTGTACTGGGCTTTCTGACCTCTGACCCCTCAGCTTAGCTCATCTGCCTTTCTAGAGAGCATTTCATTTTTGTGGGAAGCTGCTGTAGGTTCGAAGGTGGTGGGAAGGGGATGGGGGCTTTGGGGGTCCCTGTAGAGGCCTCCAGGCTGGCAGCTCCCCAGGCCCCGGGTCAGGACTTGAGCATAGTGACCCAATGCAGGTTTTAGGTGACGACCCAGAGCCCCAGAAAGCAGGTGCTGGCCTTGTAGCCACGGTGCATGGCAGGCCAGGCTGTAGCCAGCCCAGCTGGCAGGGACTCTGTTCAACCCAGGCCGGAGGGGTCCAGACGGAGGATGAAGAGAGAGCCAACAAATGATTTCACAAAAAAAAGCTGACTTTTGGAAACCTGATGCAGGAGAGGGGATGATTTGATTACAGTCAGTCTTTAGAATGAAGCCAACAGCCCTGGCGGAGGAGGGCTGAGCTGCTACATAATTGAGCAGGAAAGTTCACTGCCAAGACGGGAAGAGCTTCATGCAGCTCCACGAGGGCCTGTTCTCCCTGCAGCCCTGACTGCACCTCGAGAGGTGAAAACGTCAGCACATGGGGCCGGCTGCAGGTCACCAGTACTTGAAGAGGGCCCGGGAGAACAGCTTCGTCACAGAACAGCGGCTGTGGCTCCAGGGGGAGCCTGGTCACCCCAGGGCTTGGGCACACAGACAGTTTAGCCAGTGACCCTGCATCCACGTGCTCTGGGACTCCAGCCCCAAGAAAACAATATCTTGTAAAGCTATGTGGAGTGGACACTCTGGGGAATGCGGGTCGTGGGAATACCAGGAGCTCTGGCCCTCCCCAGGCTTTGTGCACCTGTTTTCCCTACCAGGAAAGACACGTACTTGCCGGCTGCATAGACCTCTGCGGTATCGAAGAGGTTGATGCCGTTGTCGTAGGCCAAGGTCATCAGCTGCTCTGCCATCTGAAATGAGAGCACTGGTGCTGTCCTGCCAGCGAGAAGGACCCTCGAGGCATATCAGGCCTTGCACCTGGAGTCTGACAAGTTCCTCTGTGGCCCTTCTGTGCCCCCTCCTGATGCAGGAGGGGAGGGAAGGACCCTTGAGAAGAACTAAGAAGGCAACACGAAGGCTGGAACAACCCACAGACTGGACTTCTGAGGGCACAGACCCTAGTTGGGGTCATCACAGGACTTAGCACCTATACGGCGTTAAATAGTGTCCCCCCAAATTCACATCCACCTAGAACAGTGGTTCTCAACCTTCCTAATGCCGCAACCCTTTAATACCATTCCTGTGGGTCATGACCCACAGGTTGAGAATCGCTGACCCTAGAACCTCAGAGTGTGATCATACTTGGACATAGGGCTTTGTGACTGTCATTAGTTAAGATGAAGTCACACTGCATCAGGGTGGGCCCTGAATCTTTTATAAAGATGATAGCCTTCCTCAGCCAGGGCTGTAGTCTTTATAAAAAGGGAAGACGCACGGAGAAGTCTGTGTGACGAGAACAGCAGAGGTTGGAGCCAGGGCTGCTGGCACCTGCCAGAGGCCAGGAAGGGGCGTGAATGGCTTCTCCCTCCAAGCCTCTGCAGGGAGCCGGGCTCTGCTGACCTGGCGACTTCAGACCTCTGGCCTCTAGAGCTGGGAGAGCAGAAGCTTCTGTTGTTTTAAGCCACCCAAGTGGCACTTCGTTATGGGGCTCAGGAGCTCAGGGGCTCGCTAGAGCTCTGCAGAATGATTAAGGCCACAGCTGTGTTTAGCTTTCTCTCATTGGATCCATCCGGCACCTGTAGTAGGACTAACATTATTTTTTGTAGATGGAGAAACTCGTACATGGTGGGGCTGAGAGCCATTTTGCCCTGCCCCCTAGCCCTGTGTGGGAGGTGTGCGGTAGGGGCTGCCTCGTAGGCAGGACTGAGGAAAGGCTGCCACCTGAATGCTCTGCCGACTGGGCAGACCTTGCTCATGGGCCTGCTGTTGGGATGTGCCTGCACCTCATGAACAAATCAGGCTGAGAATCCAGGAGCCCGGCTGCTCACCTGCAAGCGTGACAGGTCCCGCCAAGAGGAAGAAGGAGAAGTCCCTGAATGTTGCTGGCGCCCTGGACGTGCTGCTGTCCCCCTGAGTGTCACAGTGTGCCAAACTCAGCTCGGAGTACCAGGCCTCCCTCCCTAGCGAGCCCAGGGCAGGTACCGAGGTTCCCTTGATATTGAGCTTAAAGGTCTCAGTGCCAGGCAGGTGTGGAGAGTGAGGACAGTGTCCTGTGAGGACACCCCTGAGGGAAGGGCCCAAGCCCAAATGCTACCTGTGGGAAGGGGGACCCAGTGCTACCAGATACCCTGTTTTTTTTGTTTTTGTTTTTGGCTGGGGCTGGGTTTGAACCTGCCACCTCTGGCATATGGGGCCGGTGCCGCCCGATACCCTGATTTTTTAAGAGAAACCAGAAATCCAGAGTATTTGAGGGTGGGGTTTGTGTAAAATCTCCCTGCTTGGAGAGGTTGGTGCTAATGCCCAAAAACTCCAGGCAGGTGCAGCCGAGCCTGGAGCTAAGCCCTGATAAGTCAGCGGCTGTGGTTTGAGTCAGGAAGCCCTGGGCAGGCCAGGCCGTTAGTTGTCTGGATCCACCTACAGGGCTGAGTGCTGGGTTCCGCTGGTGCTCACCAGCATGGTCCCAAATACACGGGGCTGCCCGGCTGCCCTCTGAGCCTCCTCCTGGATGCACCTCTCCAAGGGAGCTCCAAGGAGTTTCACCCCACCCAGCACCTCTTTCCCTGGCCGAGGTTCCAGCACACACAGCTGGTTCCTGCTCATCTGTCCTGAATCAGGTCCTGGATGCTCCCCCGTAGCCAGGGCTCAGCAAGCCCCAAAAGGGCAGAGTGGCCCTGATGGGGCCACGTCCATGGACAGGGCACATGTGCCTTCCTGTAGGGTACCTGAGAGGAGAGGGCTGAGGACTCAGTTTTTTTATTTTGGATTCTGTGTTTGGGACATGTGTATATTTTCTTCTACTCCCACCTTTTTTACGTGAAGGGATACTATGTGTTCCCTGAAGTTTGGTTTTATTTTGCTTATAATACATTCTGGAAATCAACTCATGCCAGCTTATGGAGATTTCTTTTAATTTCTTTCCTTAAGTTAAATAAATTTACTGTATTTATTAAAAAGCTTTTAGCGTTATGGTAAAATACACATAGCAAAAAAAAAAAAAGCACATTTGCCATACTGTGCGGCCGTCACCACCATTCACCTCTAGAATGTTTTCATCCTCTGAAACAGAAACTCTGTCCCCGTCAAATACTGACACCCAATTCCCTTACCCACCCCTGGCACCCACCGCTCTACTTTTTTGTCTGTATGACATAAGTGAAGTCCTACATTGTCTTTTGTGAAATTGGCTTATTCAAGGTTTATCTGTGTGGTAGCACTGTTGGAATCCTGAGGGCTGGCTTTTGAAGGATGGTTAGGAGGTTCCAGGGCTGGGGTTTGAAGGATATTGAGGAGTTTCCAGGGCTGGGTTTTGAAGGATGTTTAGGAGTTTCCAGGGCTGGGTTTTGAAAGATGTTTAGGACTTTTCCGGGCAGGCAAGGGGAGAGTGGGTGGGGAGGGGTGCTGCCAGCAGAGGGACTAGTATACAGGGAGGGGGACCTGCAGCTTCCTCAAGGTCCTGCCCTCCCTGGCCGCCCTCCGTGAGACTTCAGCCACCACTGTCAGTGTCCCCTTGCAAACAGACCTGACTGCTCTCCCCACCTCGACTGTGTCCACCCTGCTTTGAGCCCCCAGCCACTCCTGCTGGTTTCTTGCAGTTGTCTCCTAATTGTTCTGAATCTGTCCTTGTCCTCTGAGCCCTCCCCAGGCAAAGCATGGTCCATTACCAGCAGTATCAGCATCAAAAATGCAGACTCCTAGGCTCCACCCCAGATCTTCCACATCAGGGCCTGAATTTTAAGTAGGTCCTGGGAGACTTGCGTGCATTAAACTTTGAGAAGCCCCACCTGACCAACTATTTCTGGCAAAGCAAGCAGGTGCACTCTGAACCGTTTTAGGCAGGTCAAATTTCCTTCTCTGCTTAAACCCTCCTGTGGCTTCCGTCCCACAGACGATCCAAGCCAAAGTCCCTGACCCCTGACCCTGTCTCCTGAATCCCTGTGTCCCCCCACACTTGGCCTTAGGGCTCCACCTCTGCTGTTCCCTTGGCCCCTGGAATGCTGTTCCTTACAGTGCCCCATGGCCCAGTTGCTCACCTCCAGACCTCCCTGTAGCAAGACAGGCCCACAGCCCAGCCTTCCTTTCTATTTTCTTGTTTTCTGTGATCAAGTAAATAATGTCCTCCTGATGTATCAGGTCCCTGTGGCCCGTGAATGTTACCCTAAGTAGAAAAAGGGACTTTGCCGGTGGAATTAAATGACAGATTTTGAGATGGGAGCTTGTCTTGATTACCTAAGTGGGTGGTCCCTAAATGCTGACTGGAGGAGAGGCAGATGGAGATTGACACAGTCAGAGAAGAAGGGAACGTGACTGTGGGACATGAATGGGAGAGACGTGTCCACAGGCCAGGGAATACCAGCAGCCCCCAGAAGTGGAAGAGGCCGGAGGGCTTCTGCCCTAGGGCCCCTGGGGGAGCACGCCCTGCTGACACCTGTATTTCGGCTCAGAGGTTCTGATTTTGGTTCTGGCCCCTAGGATTGTGGGAGAATAAATTTCTGTTGTTTTGAGCCACACTGTTGGTGGCTGTTTGTTACGGCAGCCACAGGAAGCTCATACGCCCTCACAGTACCTTCAACCATCATGAACTCATTTCCTCACCAGCTATCTCCCTTGCTAGAAAGTGGGCAGGGACCTGGCACTTGGCAGGGTCTCTGCAAGCATGACTTGAATGGAGACATCTGACAGGTAGTGGCCTCTGGTTATGCCATTCCCACCAGCGCCCCACTGCCCTGACTACCCCGGGCTCTGCCCTGCCTCCACCCCAGCACCTCCCCACTGCCCTGACTACCCCGGGCTCTGCCCTGCCCCTACTCCAGCAAGGCCTCCTCCTCCTGCTCACAGACTAGGAACTAAGGGCTCAGCAGCCCCTGAACGCACCTGGTTCCCTCCACAGAGGAGGGAAGTCCAGGCAATCTGAAGAAACCTGGGGCCACCCCAGACCCCTGACACAGGATGTCAGGCCTAACCTCACCTGTCCTCAAGCAAAAGGGAAGACACAACTTAATTCCAATTACATGCAGGAGAGCAGCTTAGATGGCTAGAGACAAGAAAGAGAAGGATGGAATCTGGATTTTCAGGGCTGTGCTTTTTACTTCTTATTTTTTAAGGCTACGATTTGGGGGGAATTCCTCCTTTAAATTTTCCTATGTGAATACCTGTTGTTTCCCTAGAAAATCACAACCCTCGTGTGTGAGTGGGCATAAGCATGCTACGTCCTCCGTCCTCTCTCTCGTGGGTCTTTCCCATGTGATTCTTCAAAACGTGGCTTCTAAAGACGTGTGCTCTGTGTAGGGCATCCTAGTTTATTTTGCTGAGCCTTTATTTTGTGACTTTTTCTTTCCAGGGTCAGAGCACCAGAAATTGAAGTCAGAAGGAGCCTAAGGAGACATATAAGCTACCTCCCTGTCACCCCCATCCCAGGGACAAGGACTCCATCCTCACCCCAGAGCTGAGAGCCACCCACAGGATTCGAGGCAAGGAACCTTTGGGGGACTCCCCCCTTACCAGCCACATGCGACCTCTGGCACTTGCTTATATCCTGCAGACTCAGCTTCCCCAAAGTGGCAGTAACACCTACCTCTCTGGGTCATAGGACATTAAGTGAGATAATACATGCAAGGCTCTCAGCCACTACTCTCATGAAAGTTTTTTTTTTTTTTTTAAGAGACAGAGTCTTACTTTGTCGCCCTTGGTAAAGTGCCATGGCTTCATGGCTCACAGCAACCTCCAGCTCCTGGGCTTAGGTGATTCTCTTGTCTCAGCCTCCCAAGTAACTGGGACTACAGGAGCCCGCCACAACGCCGGCTATTTTTTTGTTGCAGTTCAGCCAGGGCCGGGTTTGAACCTGCCACTCTTGGTATATGGGGCTGGCGCCCCACTCACTGAGCCACAGGCACTGCCCTCTCATGAAATTTTTATTACCCGGCCTGTCTTGGACACATGCTTCTGAAAGTGAGTTTTCTACCGGAGCTGCAGTGTCAGGTCACAGAGAGGGCATCTAGCGGGACTGGAAACCTGAGGCTGAACGTGACAGTGCCTGTCCTCAGCCATGTGACCTTAGGTTTACTAACACTGTCTGCTTCCCGCCTTGACTTCTTGTGAGAATCAGTGGAGAATGTGATAGTGTCCTGTAAACGGTGCCACAAGAGACTGGCTGCCACTCCTGCCTCACCAGGAAGGTCATCCCACTCCTGGGCAGGCTTGTGTTACGTTCCTGGTGTGGCACAGAACAGGGCTATGCTTTTGTCTGCATGACAGCCCTGTAGTTGCCTGACCCCATAGAACAGAGGACATCAAACCTTTTTATATAAAGGGCCTAGAGAAATACTTGCGGCTTTGTGGGCCAGGTAGACTCTGCTGTGGTTACTCAGCTCTGCCCTTGTAGGGTGAAAGCAGCCACAAACAATGAGGAAAGGAATGGGTGTGGCTCTGTGCCAATAAAACTTTATTTATAAAAATAGGCTGTGAAATTCATAGATAGGAGGTTGATTAGAAGGGTTGGGGAGTTATTGCTTGAGGCTCTGTTTGGAGTGATGAAAAATTCTGGAAATAGATAATGGTGATGGTTGCACAGCAAACTACACACTTAACAACTGTTAAAATGGCAAATTTTCTGTTTCATACATGTAAGCAAAAAAATAAAAACCCAAAACCCAAAAAAGCAGCCCAGGATGGTCCTTGCTTCTTTGCTGGCTCAGTCGGGGCAGGCTGCTAACTAAAGATGAAACCCCAGATATTCCTCACCTGGGCTGCAGCCAGGTGGGTCCATCATACAGACATATTAATTTTCTTTTTTGGACATAAACTACAGGATTTAATACAAAAGTTCTTGCCCCTTTACTTGCCCCTTGTCACCTGCCACACCTTCCAGAACCCTGACTCTGCATCTGCTGTATGCTTTGTCTCTCCAGCTCAGTGTCATCCAGAAATGACTCCACCCTCTTCATGTGTGTCCCTGTGTTTCTCATGGAAATGCTGAGAGCCAGGCCAGCTGGGGCTGCCACCAGATCCCAAGTCAACACTCTTAGCTGTTGGTGAGAAAGTCATGTAGTTGGATGGTTCTCACTCAGCTTTGTGTCTTTCCCATGAGGACATCAAAAGGCCATGCAGCTAATGCTGGCTGGGAGTGATCTTACACCCCATTATTGAATTCTCCCACCTACTGCTTAGTAATCACAAGGAAAGGAAAACAAGGCTGAGTCAGGCAAGACTTTTGGAGCAAACCACGTGGGCTCTACAGGTCTGACTGAACCAAGCTGGTGGGCTTAGGGAAGGCAATTTCCCTCGCCTTAAAAACTCCCAACTTTACCCTCACACAGTCCGTACCTAGCAACCTCAAAGCAAGGAGCAAATGACCAGCTACTGTCTTAAAAATGGCCCCAAACACAAACTACATGCATTGAAATTTTGATAGCAGACTTTTCCTTGGAAAACTAACTAAGCAATCACAGCTAACAAGGTCTTGAATCAAGTCACTGATTAACTTTTAAATGCAACCTTTCCAAAAAGTAAGGAGGCAGACAGAGGACCCTTGCTTGTGTAGACGCCCAGAGCTCTCTCAGCAAATGCCACTGCTCTCATTTCCAGACACCGCTGCGCTGTCCAGAGGCGCATGCTAGCCTGGGAACGCTTTCTCCCTCCCCTTCCAAGACCCAGGGGTGCTGGAAGCACACAAGCATCTCCTTGGCATTCACCCTTGTACCCCAACTGACAGAACCCCAGCAAATACATTTGACTGTGACAGATACGACTCATGACAGTTACGGGACATGCACAGTTAGGAGCTGGTGCAACGTAAATCTACTCCGATTCTTCGGCTTGCAGCAAAGATTGCTGAGGCCCCCTCTACATGGCCTCTACAGGTATTTGTTGAGGGTTCAAACTCATGTTGGGCCTCAGCCTCATGTTGGACTTGGTGAGGGGGCACCCAGAGCCTGGGAGGGGGCACTCGACTTGGCATCTTCTTTGGCCACTGCCGCTCATCTTTCTGAAGTCCCACAGGGGCAGGGCTCGCTTGCCAAACAAAGAGGGAGGTGGCCACAGAGGCTCCTGGGAGCACATGCTCACCGGTGCAGGCAGGAGACTTAACTACGTGCCAGGGGAGCCCTCGCCACGTCTTACCTCATCGGTGATCTGGCCTCCAAAGGTCACCCATGTTCCTGGAACGAGACACACAGGTTCAAGTTAGCGAACTTGCCAGAGAACCGATTCCCGCCGTGGGTGCTCAGACCTCAGGCTGCAGGGCCCAGGGGGCAGCCACAGGTATGCTAGTCTACAATGAATGTGTCCTTAGTCTGAGTGGACACTTGACCGTCAGGGCCAGACTCTCTCTCTTGGGGCCACCAGACTAAAGGGACAAAAGGCTCCAGAGTAGGCAGCTGGCCGCAGGCCCTGGAGGCATGGGGAGGCAAAGGGACTCAGAAAACGCTCTCCCTGACTTATGCTAATGTGGCTCCTATTGCAGGGACAGTACCAGAAATGGCTCCCTGAGAACAAGCAAGGTGGTCCTGATGTTCCTGCTGGGACAGGGATGGGCGGGTGGGGAGGGACAGTGGAGGACATATTGTGTGCAGGGTGGAGGTGCAGAATAGTGTACTCTGAGAACAGAGTTTGTGTGTGGAGAGAGGAAAGAGCACAAAACCCACTGGCCCTTCCAGAGGGACACTCTCATGCAGTCAAGAGTGGAAAGAAGTCTCTGTGATTTGGGGTGGGGGCTGTGTGCAGAGGCCCCAGTGTCCTCTCTCCTGCTTTGTCAAGGCTGTGTGCGTGTCTCCCCCCAGCGCCTTTTGCCTGCCTCTACTGCCATGGTAACCAAGCCCCCAGAATCCTGGGCTCTGGGTGCAGCTACCCCTGGGGCATATTGAGGGTTGGGCCCTCTTGCAGCCCCTACTCCCTTGACCACCACTGTGTCCAGGGCACCCCACACTCACCGAGCCCCAGGCAGGAGACCCGCAGGCCGGACTTGCCCAGGTTCCTAGAAAACAGATGTGGTGTGAGTCCTCAGCTCCAGACAGGCCCCGCCAGCCCTCGCCCAACTCCCACCCAGCCCATAAGCTGAGGCCCTGGGCAGAGATGCCACTACTCCCGGCCAACTGTTCCCCCACCCACACCAGGGCATGGCCACACTGCCTGTACAGGTCCGCTGGTCACCAACAAGGACAGACAATAATGCATATGAACCTGTCTTGTTTTATGGTTGGAAACACGGCTGATTTCAGCCCTCTGGTACTGTCACCAGCCGTCCCCTCACTGAGAAGCTTCCTCTTCCCTCCTCTCTAGAAGCCACTCTTGATTCTGATGTCCTCTCCCTCTCTGAGAATGGGGTAGCAGATTTTCCCACCTCACATGGCCTGTGGATCTGCTTCCCCCCATCTCCCGTGGCTGCTGGGTCCCAGCAGGCCAACCCTGGCCTTTGTTACAGCCACAGCCACCAGCTCCTAACAGAGCAGAGTGGCCTGGGGCTGTGTCAAGGGGCCACCAAGGTGTCTGCCTCATGGTGCTGGCCAGAGGCCATGGGAACTGGCCTCGGACTGTCTTTGGCATCCTCAGGAGGTGGAGGAGGGTAGCAGCCTCTGTTGAGGCCTGGCACGTCCATCTGTCCTGACCCAGGCCGGCTGGGAGTCCCAGATTCTCCCACAGCTCTGTGTACAGCACTCTGCATGTCATGATACCATGACTTCCACGGTATAGAGGAGCTGGGATCCCACCCAGGCAGTTGGCTCACATGCCTCAGCCTGGTGGCACCTGCCCTGTTCTTTTTTCTGGGGACCCAGGGTGTGATCTGCCCAGATGGTGGAGTTGACCAGTGGCCAGGTGGCTACAGCTGGGGTCAGATTTCACTTCCCGGTGGGATGCTGTGAGAGTTGGGGATCCACGGGAGATTCCGGGAAGAAGCCCAGCCTCCCTGCCAAGGGCCCCCGCATTTCCCTGGGGCCACTACCTTCTGACTTCAGCTTATGCTGCACCTTTAGTTGATTCCCTTCTTTATCCAAGCCTTGTCCCCAGAGGCAGTGTGGGGCCACTGTCCCCGACATGGGCCCACTGTGACTTCCACAGCCTCAGTTTCCCTGGTTATGAGACCTTTGGACCTCACCTCTATCATGAGAGGATATAATACTTGTATGCCAGTCTGGAAACAGTTGAATGTGTCATGAAATTGAAGGTAGTTTTAAATGACCCAGGTTTATTACAAAATTTCCCATTAAAGCCAGCCCAGCTGCCAGACTACACTCCACGTGTCCAGAGCCCCCCAAAGAAGAACACATGGGTAGCAGGTCTCTCTTTCAGGAAGGGGAGGCTCAGGCAGAGGCTCTGAAGTCAGAGCTCAAATTCTGGTTCAGTTTTCCTGGATGGATGACCTTGGACATTTTGTGAAACTGTCTGACACCTCAGTATTGCCATCTGCAGAATGGGCTCACCATGGAGCCTTTCTCCATGGTGGGGGCTGCCATGAGGATTACATGAAAGGATGTGTGTTACTAGGGCACAGGGCATAGGACACTGCATCATACATGTCTTGTGTCCTAAAGGGGTCGGGGAGCCACAGCACAGGACATGGCAGGCAGACGCTTCCTCACACAACACAATGGATGCATCCAATGGGCTTTAGCTACTACTGTGTCAAAAGAAAAACTGGTGAAATAACCTAGCAATCTCCTCAGCAATGCTCATGTGTGCCAGCCCAGAGGAACTGCATCTGGCTGCTAGAAAGCAGGGCCCAACTGTACCCCTTGTCAGTTCTGCGCAAGCTGGGCTTGTTTAATAGTTTAGGTCATTTCCCCCCATGCTGGCTAGAAAGAAACTGTAGTGAGAAAGGACAAAGTCGCTTAGAAACGGGTCCAGGAGCAAAAGGACAAAAGGTTCTGATCAGAGGCTCTCAGGGGCTTTGGGGTCATAGACCTCCTGGAGAAACTGATAAAGGCCCTTTCCCTGGAGAAACACACAGACAGGAATTGCTCAGGGCCTTGTTCTCCACCTCCCAGTATCTGCAGACCCCAGGAGCAAGGCAAGGCCACTTCCACTAGGGCCCCTGGGGGCAACGTCCTGACTGGCTCTGTTGAAGGCCTGGTTAGACACACCCCTCCAAAAACTTTCTGTTTTTAAGCATAGAACTCCATGCTGGAAATGCTTCTAGTCCAGTGGGACAGAGCGGCAGTACCAGCAGACAGGTGAGGAGCTGAGCATCAGAGCTGAGCCCACTGCCTGGGCCTGAAGAGCAAAGGCACCGTTTGGGGGAGGATTGGCCAAAGTGGCCCCGCTTCCTGATTCTCATCCATTCCCGATTTGATTGGCATGAAGTGGACCCATTTCCCAGAACGGGCTCTGAGTTTCCTCCTGTGCCAGGGCGGGGACCCAGGGCATTGGGCTCCTCAGCTGCCTTTCCACCCACCACCCACAGGAATAATGTAATGAAACTAGGACACCACATGATACTGCAATCACCCTGCTTAACTTGTTTCCCTGTTAAAATGATGGTATTAGTTCTGCCATCCGCTGCCAGGCCTCAGGAAAAGGAATGAGAAGGGACAGGGCACCTCCAGGCGGGAAGCTCTGTAAAGACGGCTGCTCGGTGGGGGGATGGGGGTATACAATGCATTTCAGCCTGGTCTGGACCAGGGTGGCTGACACTTGGCCACTCGCAACTTTCTGGACATGGAAATTGTTTCCTACACATTTCTTCCCCCTAATTAAAACCTGACATAATGATAAAATCATTAATGTGCCTCATGCTTCTCTCACGGTCTGGAAAAACAGCTAATGAGGACACACAGATGTAACCTTTGCCAGAAGAAAGCACCCCGCACGCAGCCACAGAAGACATCACTCCACTAGACACGTGCTCCAGACTTGGTGCAGGGCCAGGGATGGAAGGCTCCAGGAAATCACTGACCCTTTACAAAGAGTTCTACTCTTTTCAGTCATCTGGGCGGAGGACAAAATTCCTGATCGAGGGAAAGGAGAGCAACATGTCAAAGGCTGGCTTGAGGGATGAGCAAGAGCTCACCTGTCTGCTGCTGCCCTGCGCCACTCGGGACAGCAGGTCTGTCCCATCCCACACTCAAGGTCCCCTAAGGTCAGGCCTGGGCGTCCATGTCTTTACCTTCCAGCTGGAGCTGGGGACCAGGGAGTGTTGCTCTGGGACGATGTTGGGTATAATTTGGGGGTGAGAAGCCCAGGCCCTCAGGTCAGACCCTTGAGATTAACTGGTGGCTCCTCCCTTGCTTATTGGCTCTGCCTCCCCCTGCCCTGCACCCAGCTCCTCAGGGGGCCTCGCGAGAGCACAGCAGGGGCAGGCTGTGTCGTGTTGCTGGCATCTGTGCCTGGAGGTGCTGCTGGGGAGGGCCAGCCTCCTAGGGAGGTGGGGTCAGGTCCCATCCTGTACCCCAGCTGTGGCCCTGGGACAGTCACCGTGGAATGACTTGTGAGCAGGATAGGAGAGGTGCTGGGCAAGGACACCTGACGGGGCAGCTTGGGATTCCAAGTCCCGTTTCAGCTGTTAAGAAACCACACAGCTATGATTTAATAAAAGATAAAAATTAAAAAAAAAAAAAGGCTCAGTGCCTGTGGCTCGATGGGCTAAGGCACCAGCCATGTACGCCTGAGCTGGTGGGTTCAAATCCAGCCCGGGCCCACCAAGCAACAATGGTGGCTGCAACCAAAAAATGGCCGGGCGTTGTGGCGGGTGCATGTGGTCCCAGCTACTTGGGAGGTGGAGGCAGAAGACTCGCTTGAGCCCAGGAATTGGAGGTTGCTGTGAGCTGTGATGCTACAGCACTCTATTCAGGGTGACAGCTTGAGGCTCTGTCTCAAAAAAAAAAAAAAAGAAAAGAAAAGAAACCACCCATTGTCCTACCTACAGACATCTGAACCCGCCTTCTTCTCCCACGGCACCAAGGAGAGCTCCCTAGGCCCTGCCAGGTGTAAGGCTCTGCATGCTCCCCTGGGAGAGGGGGGCCCACAGTCAGGGAGTGCTGGGGCTGGAATTGAACTCACCTCCTCAGACTGCAAATACACTCGCCCAAGGAACAGTGCCCTTCACTGGATGGCTGGCCTTCCCTGCCTCAGGCATGCACATCTGCATGTACACATACACAGAGGCACACACTGTCATCCTGAGCACTTGCCATCTTTGACAACTACTCCTCAGGGGACTATAGGGGAGACTGCATTAATAGTCACAATTTCCATTTACATAGTGCTTTATATGATTAGAAGTAATCTCACTTGTATTATTAATTCCCCCTTTGATGATCCTTGGATTGACTTAAGAGGTGCAGCCTGTAACAGGCATCTAAACTAAAAAAAAAAAAAAAAAAATTAAAAAAATATATATGTACACACACAGACACACATATTCTGTTTGTGTCCAGCTTTTGATGCCTTCTTAACAAAAGATGTAAACCCCCAGACCTTCTAGAGTAGAAAATTTCATTCCGATTGTCTTTACTAAGTTTACTGGATGGGCCCCAAAGCCTTTACCGCTGAGGTTCTTTAAAGGATATCAAACTTCTGGCCAAGCATGGTGGCTCAAGCCTTTAATCCCAACCCTCTGGGAGGCCAAGGCAGGTGGATTGCTTGAGCTCAGGAGTTTGAGACCAGGCTGAGCAAGACTGAGACCCCCCCCCCCCCAGAAAAACACCCAGGCATTGAGTGCATTGCTGGTATTGGTGCCAATTTGGGAAGTGTTAAGAGACCGCATCCTGATAACTGATGTGCAGGCTGGACCTCTCCAAAACCGGTGCCTCCATCCCAGCTCAGCCCCTGCCTGGTTCAAGGGACTGGGAGTGTATGTGGGAAGGGTGCAAAGGATGAGTGTGGGCGCAGGGCCCCCAACTTTCTCTCATCAGGTTCCTGGCCCCTCTGGGTCTCCTGGGATAGTATAAACTGCCAAGTCTGACAAACAGGAATTTGCAGGTTATCTGGGCTCTTGAAGCCCCCGCCCACAAACCATCTGCCCCTCGTACCTATATTTCATCCCGTGCTGCTTCATGCTGGCATCACTGGTGCACGGGAGGCTCTGCACTGACAGCTGTCCCAGACTCCGGGCCACCATGGCCACGGCGCGAAATCGGCCGCGGGAGCCCAGGCTAGGGCTGCTGGCCGCTGGCCGGCTCAGCCGCTCCTCAGGACCCCGGCCCTTGAGGCTGTGCTCTGAGCACACGAAGGACACCTGCATGCTGGCCCTGGTCAGCTCCTGGCTGCGGCTCCGCCTCTTCGGCTCAGAATTACCAGTCCCCTAGAAACTCTTTTCCCTCTGGGACAAGAGGAAGGAACGATTTCCAAAGGCAACGGCAAAGAAAAAGGCTGTGCAGTCTCCAAGGGAAGGAACCAGATTTCCAGGACTATGCAAGAAAGATCTTATCATGGGGAGGGGGGGTCACATCTCTCTCGTCTCTGCAGGTCCTTCTTCTGTCTGTGCCCTGGTCCAGTTCTGGCTGCCCAGGTCCCCAGTTCAGTAGTCTCCAAAAGTGCCTGGCAGGACTGGGCAGTCAGCTATTCCCGATGAGCAAGATCACTGCTTCTGCGGGAGAGGGGAGGGCTCCCTCCAGGGCGACCTCGTCCTTGTCCTTGTGGCTCATGCAGCCCCTGGTAGTGGCCTGGGGGCTGAGCAGGGCTGCTGTGACTCTCTCCTGGGGCAGTGATGTGGGAGGCGGGGGAGCAGCTGCTTTCTCAGACCTCCCGAGGCTCTTGGTGGGGGCCTGGCACCAGCTGCGCTCTGCGTGCTGGGGCTGCTGCAGCTCCCGCCGAGTCGATTAGCTGAGCAGGGCGAGGCCCAGGCAGCGTTCGGCCATTCATTATTAATGAAGAAGGAGGCACAGGCCTCCTGCCCTGGCCATCCCCCAAGGCATCACTGGCTGCTCCAGGCTGACAGCTGCTGGGCCAGGACCAGCCCAGGGCCAGGCAGGCGCTGCAGCCGAGGTGGACAGCGCAGCCTGTGGCAGCCAGCTCCCAACAGTCTCCCCAAGTGAGTTTCCAGCTGCACCTGTTCCTGGTTCTTCTACAGGAGAGCAAGTCCTTGGGGGGTTGGCACAAGGAGAAGCCACATCACCAGAAATGTGGAGAAGAGACCACTTATCTTGGCAGAATGCTGCAGATGGCCCAAGGAAAGACACCTCTGAACAGTACTTAGCTGATAGCTGGTGCTCAGTAAATCCTCTGCAATGAATGAGTGACTGGATGAGTGAAGCCCCTCCCCCACGGGGTCCCATCCTCAGCTTCTGGAGGGGCTGGCTCTGCCCTCTGACCCCTCAACCCTGCAGGGTGGGGCCTGGCCAAAGCTGACTTCCAGGTCACCTCTTGTTCTGCGGGAGGGGCTGAGAAAGAGCAGTGGGTAATGGGGTGGGGAGGCAGGTGACCGGGTCTGGCTGCTGCCCTGCTGTGCTGTATGATGTAGGTGGGAGTCCTGCCCTCCCACTGACAAAATGAAGGGTGTGACCCACAGAGCTGCTCCATCCCTCCCAGCTCAGCTCTGTGGGGACCTTTACACCCACGGGCTGTCTACCCTCTGCTCCCGACGAAGCCCAGGGAAGATGTTTATAATCCGCTGCCCTGCCTTTTGCCACAGAAGTTAAAAGTTGAGAAGAAACCTTGCTCCAACCCGAGTCCTGAAGTCCTTCCCCCTGAAGGTCAGTGTCACCCTTGTATCCTCTCCACCAGCCCGGACCTGGCTTGGGAGCAGGCATCAGCCCCTGAGGGTGGAACCTGGGCCTGGAGACAGAGGTCCAGGGGGGCAGAGCCAATGCCTTTGCCAAGGACACCACCCCCAGGGGCCCGTGTAGGCCTCTCACCACCACCCGTGGGCCCAGCTCTGCCGTCCTCCTGCCAGCTGCCCACTTAAGCCACAGGAATGGCTGGCCTGGGCCCCTGGGCTCCAAACAGGCTGGTGCCCTTCCCAAGCCTCTCGGGTGAGGGCAGGGCTGACCTCATGAGCCAGCTGAGGTCAGCCTTCCTCCTGGAGGCTGGACACCGGGACTCAAGGACGACAGGCTTTAGCCTTCCAGGAACTAACAGGTCTGCAGAGGAGGCCACAGATGGTAATGATTCTGCCTTTGGTCTCCTCCTGGGGCTCGGGGAAGTTTTAGCCCCTGCAACTTCTCTCTACTTGTGGGCTCTTTATATGGTGTGAACAGGAGAAGATCGTAGCATCCCAGCTTTCCCCAATATGCAAAACTAGAGCCAAAATGGAACTCGCTCAGACTATCTCACAGAATCTTTAAATATCAGCCCTTTTTATAAAGAGGATTACATTATCTGTTCCAAGAGCATTTGAGCACCTACTGTGTGCCTGTTGCGGAGGTATCTGCTCTCATGCTGCCCACTGTCCAGAGCAGGGTCGCTCAGCCTCTGATCAGGGGTGGTGGGATATCACAAATGCAGAGTCCTAGGTCCCACTCGGGCCTAGGCAAGTGGTGGTTCTGGGTCCAAGCCAGCGACGAGGTCATGCCTTTACCAAGAGCTCTGAGTGACGTGCCTGTGCTGGCCCAGTGAGAGGTACACGTCCTCCACTTACTTCCTCACACATACGCCCGTGCCCTGGCAAATCCCACTGCTCCCCAGGGGCTGCTCCTAAGCAGATGGGGTGCTTTCAGCAACACCGAGTTAAGGGAGATTCGCAAGACTCTTAGTCACCGCACAGTAAAATGTCACTGGCCTCACCACGTGACCCAGCAATTTCCCTGCTGGGTTATGGACCCAAAGAACTGAAAACCTACAAAGACCAGGTCACAAACATCCACAGCGGCACCATTCATGACAGCCACAGTGGGAACAGCCCAAATACCCATCCATGGACC
Organism: Arctocebus calabarensis; assembly: GCA_963573935.1. Classification (NCBI taxonomy): domain Eukaryota; kingdom Metazoa; phylum Chordata; class Mammalia; order Primates; family Lorisidae; genus Arctocebus; species Arctocebus calabarensis. Next base: position 74,283 of record CAUYON010175624.1, read on the forward strand.
AGCGGACCGACAAACTGTGGTACAGACATGAAAGAAAATGCCACAAAAAGGAACAAAGTTCCGATAACACGCTGTAACATGCGGGAGTCCTGAAAACATAGTGCACCGTATGATTCCACTGACACAAAATACCCGGAATAGGGAAATTCACAGGGACAGGATGGATTACAGGTTGTTAGGAGAGGGGCAGGGGGAGTGGTAGCTAAAGGATGTGGGGTAAAATGTTTTACCAGCAATTGTGGCAATTTTTGCACAACTCTGTGAATACACTAAAACTACTGAACTGGATTCTTTCCCCTCGTTTCCTCCTTTCACTTTGAGACAGCATCACTAGAGATGGGGCCTCACTCTCGCTCAGGCTGATCTCTAACTCCTGAGCTCAAGCAATCCACCTGCCACGGCAGAGTGCTGGGTTTACAGGCGTTGAGTCACACCTGAATTGGTTTATTTAAACAGGAAAATTGTACGGCATGTGAATTACAGTTCAATAAAGCTGTCACCCCAAATGCCACCTGGTCTTCTGCTGTTCCCTCTGGGGGTGCCCTCCCTGACCCTGTCTCTGACCTCCTCTTCACCTAACAGCAGCTCAGACAGCACATGTCAGGGGAAGCAGCTCCTCCCTTCTCCCTGTGCCACTGACCACTCTTTTCCCAGGGATACCGGAGAGGTGGGAACTGTTTGCTGGTGGTCATCTGGTGTATCCACTGTCCAGCACAATGTCAGGTACCCAGTAGCCTTTCAATAAATACTGGATCAATAAGCCAAGGTGAGGCTAACTTATGCTCCTGATTATACCAAGGGACGTGAACAGCTGCGGACAGACGTGAGATGGAGCTCAATGAAGGATACAGATTTTAGGGACACTGAACTTCTCCTACCCAAGCAGTAATTTTCCCTTTTGACTGGGAGCTCCGACTGAAATGTGCAGTTCTCTCTAGTCATTGTGCCTGGGCACTTGCTGGGGAAATTTGCGGTATTATTTTTTACCACCCATCTAAGCTACTCTTCCTTTTCCCTTATCTGCTATTACTTATTTAAAAAATTCCTTTGTAGCAGATTAATTTAAGGAAGTTTCCTATAATCCTTTTTGGAAAGGATTGGTGTGGGGGAGAGGCAATTTTTAAAAAGAGCTCATTGTAATTTGGTGTGAGGCATGCTAATTGTAATCTCTGGTAATTGGTGGTGCATATATGATAACTCTGTAGCGGGGGCATCACCCAGGGGTGGCTTCGTTCCCAGAGGACACTGAGCAATGTGCAGAGACATTTTTGGTGTCACAGCTGAGTGGGGGGTGCTCCTAGCAGCAGGTAGGGTGAGGGAGCTGCCCCACAGCAGAGAATTATCCGGCTCAAGTGTCAGCTCTGCACTAATCAGAATCCTGGGTCATCTCTCCTCAATGGCATTGTTCAGACAAGAGAAGCCCAGGACATCCACACCCAGGGGACAGTCCCTGGGAGGTATGGAAGGGGCCTTCCCAGCCTAAACAACCAGCCCCAGCAGGTGTCTCTTGGCTTTTAAACCTCCCCCATCCAGGAAGGAGATGACCGAAATGCCCCATCCAGGAGGGAGTGTTGGGGAGATTGCTGTCTTCTTTGCACTTTTCTGTATTTTTCAGATTTTCTAGTATGGATGCATATTTCTCATGCAATCAGGAAAAAAATCCTCCAGTTTCTCTTTGAACTATTTAACATGGGGCACCTGATTTTCAAGATAAAATGATGGTTAAAATAACACAAAACAAGGAAGAGAAACCCGGTGGCTTCTCGTGGGTGCCCGGGCCATACCACAACAGGGGTAGCAATGCTTAATCGGCTCAGGATATTTCTGGTATCAGAAGTGGCCTATGGTACAGCTGGGTGCTTCCCTGCCCAGGCCCTTGCTCGCCCACGGTCACTCAGGACATTGAAGGCAGAAGGTTCTCACTCTGATGCACAGAACTCCAGGACAGCCTCTTTCTCACCTCTGCTTTCTCAGGCCTGCACGCTGAAAAGAAGATTCTGGAAGGTCCAGATTTCCTCCCTGGACAAGAAAGACCCCCTCTATTGCCCTATTCTCAGAGTTCTGGGTTTGGGGGATAGGTGCAGTGCTGCGCACAGTGGGACTGCGGGATCCTCGGGTCTGCTGATGTCATGATGAGACTGACAGGCACTCGGGGCTGCATAGGTGGCCTGGAGGTGCCACCCTGACCACGCCTGCCCTGCTTAAAGCAATGCTTGGAATGCTCTGTGCCCAGCTTCCTATAGCCTAAAACTGGCCGCAGCATGTCCAGCCCTGGTTTTTATTATTTTTTTGTTGTTGTTGCAGTTTTTGGCCGGGGCTGGGTTTGAACCTGCCACCTCTGGTATACCCGGTATATAGGGCCAGCACCCTACTCCTTTGAGCTACAGGCACTGCCCCCTGCCCCAGTTTTAATACCGGAACTCGCAGGTACAGGATCAATCCCATCCATCCACTTGCCTTCAGTGGGTTTTGTGGGATTCTCACAAAGTCCACTCTGGGAGTACGTGGTATTGGGGAGCAAAGCTCTGGTAGCTGCCTCCAGAAACCCCTCAGGGCCTTCTGCAGGAGGTGCTCAGGTGAGTCCTCATGTGGGTGCAAGAAGCACTCATACCAACACACCTTTGCCTCCCCCCAGGGGACCCTGTGTCAGAATCCCAGCCCTCGCACATTCCCATCTTAATGGTGCTGTGGGGAGACTAGGGTGAATATCTGAATTCAGAACTTTCCTGGGGAATCTGGGACAAACAGGTGCTGAACTAGCAGGGAGCTGCCAGCCAGAGAAAGATGGGCAGGAGCCTGGTGGTTTTTAAAATCTTGCCAGAGTCTGGAACTTTTCACTTGTCCCCTAAGGGGTCGTGACTTGTAATATTCTTAGAAAGTCACAAGGATTAGACAAGAGTGGAAGTGAAAAGCTTAAAACCTCGACGTGCACTGGCCAAGATTACATGTCACTCCCACTGGTCTCGCTTGTCAGATGTGTCCAGGTGAAGATGGTAGACCCCGACATGTGCTGGTTACCCCTGCACGGGGTGACCTCACTACAGCACGTCTCTGGGCTCTTCCGCCTTTCTGGAACCTGCTGCTGTTGAGATGAAGCAGCCGGTTCCTGCTGTGATTAATCAGGGCCTCGACCACCCACCCCCAGCCAAGAGCTCCCATCTATGTCCACGGACTGTCCCTGCAGAGCATGTCCCCGGAGGACCCAGAGAGGCAGCAGAGCTAGGGCCAAGTCAGCGATGCTCCCTGAGAAAGAGAGGTACTCCCTGCACAGCAGGAAGCTGCTAAGGTCTCAGGCCTGGAGCAGGAGTTTTAGAGGCAGCTTTTCAAAGTATAGCCTCCCCCAGCTCCTGTGTGAGTGAGCACCGGGGTGTTTCCTGTCCGGCCGGACTGAATGGAGCATGGTTTGTACTCAAAGGTGGCTTCCTGCCGAGGAGGGGAGGGGATGCTGAAGGGTTGGGGGCCTGACCCCATGGAGTGGTTTCTCAGAGTGAAGGGTGGCAGGCCTGTGGCCTTCCTGGAGGAGGGGCCAACCAGACCCTTCAGAGACTGTGGCTGTGAAGCAAAGATCCCCGGGATAGGCATGAGCCAGCTCTGCAGGAAGGCCTGTGTTCACAAGCACGTCTGTGGGCAGGAGAGGGAGTCAGCAGCTGGGAAAGGCTCCTGGGTTGATTCCTCCTGCTGAGCAGAGAGGCAGGAGGGCAGAGGCCAGGGAACCTGTGGGGCAGGCTCCGTGTCAGGGTGAGGTGACCTGCTGGCCTCCTGGGCAATCCCACGGGGGAAGGCCGGACGTGGTGGGGAGGGAGAGCCTGGTGGGATGTGTGTACTCCTGGGGCCTCACCCAGAGCTCCTGTCCCCTCCATGGGGCTTGTTTTGTGGTTGGGCTGGGATGGCTGTGCAGGAAGCCACCGGTGACACTGGGACAAGGTCACCTTCAGTCACACTGCCTGTGTTCCCCTCCTCTTGCTCTCTAGGAGCCCCTGCCCAACGTCCTCCCAACTCTATAGGCCCTGAAAGGGGGTAAAGGTGAACTGGCCCCAGGTGGCAGCTTTACCTCTGCTGCTGCCATTTACAGTGCACCTGTGCCCCTGCCTCCCTGTGGGCGCTTTCCAGCCCTCTTCTATTTTCATCCTGAGACGAAGGATGGAGGTATGGTCAGGTCGCCACAGCGCTCACCACCGCGGTCACCACAGCACTCACCACATCGGTCACCATAGCAGTCACCACCGCGTTTAACACAGTGATCTGCACAGAGCTAACCACAACGGTCACCATAGAGGTCTCCACAGCGCCCACCACAGTAATCTCCACAGAGCTCACCACAACGGTCACCACAGAGGTCTCTACAGCGCTCAGCACAGTGATCTGCACAGCGCTCACCACAGAGGTCTCCACAGCAGTCACCATAGACATTCGCCACATCGGTCACCACAGCGGTGTCCACAGTGCTCCCCACAGCACTCACCATGGGCCTTCATGAAGCCCACCAGCTTCCCCCCAGGCCCTGTGCGTGACGTGGCAACTCTTCCAGGGTCTGGCTGCCCTCTTTTGCCTGTCCCCTCCAGGTCCCTCTCATCCACATGGCATCCAAGTGTGACTCTGCACTGATAAGACTTTGAGACTGACGGGAAGGGCCCAGACACCTGCACTATTATAGGAGGGTGGGAAGGTGCCTTTCCCAGGCCCATTTTTATCGCCCACAAGAGCCAAGCTTTGAGTTGTCTACCTTATCTAGTCTTCAGGATAATTCTGTGGGATAGTGACAGATGAGGAGACTGAGTCATGGAGAGGCCAGAAGACTTGTCCAAGGTCACACAGGTAGCTGGTGTGGGGGGCAGGTTCCTCCCAGGACACTCAGTAATGTCCTCGCAGACTCAAGGTGTTGAGCCAGCCCTTGGGGCCTATGGTAGGTTGGAATTCTGGTGGGGTAAAAACTCCTGGTGCCTGTGAACGCGACCTTATTTGGAAATAGGGTCTTTGCAGGTGTGATCAAGTTAAGAGAAAATTATACTGGATCAGGGTGGTCCTAAATCCAAGGACTGGTATCCTCATTAGGAGAGAGAATTGGGGACAGATAGCCACAGGGGGAAGATGGCCGTCTGAAGACAGAGGGAGAGACGGGTGACGTGTCCATAAGCCAAGGGACACTGAGGACTGCTGGCCAGCAGCAGAAGCTGAAGGAGGCTGGGAGGCTCCTTTCTGAGAGCCTGCAGAGGGAGCACAGCCCACTAACACCAGGAGTTTGGACTTGCAGCTTCCAGAACTGTGAGAGAGTAAGTTTCTGCTGTTTTAAACCAGCCCCAGGAAAGTAACACAGGACCATTTCCAAAGTGGACTGTCCTTTGCTTTGCTTGGGAGACAGGTTCACCTGCTGAGCCTCTGCCATTTCCTCTTGACTCTCCCCCTGCCCACAGCTCCTGCCTCCCCACCTGTGATTTCCTCGGCTCTCCCAGGAAGCTTTCCTGGGTTGGCCAGGCTGGACGTGCCTTCCTGTGGTTAGCTGAGCTAGCAGATAGAGTCTGTTCAATGAACTTAACAACTAGCCAATACTTTCTGCTGCTAAGTCCTCCTGAATCATCGTAAGAGCCTGGGACCCAGAGTCAGAAGGTGTCAGAAATCAGGACGACTCCTATACTGCCAGGAAGTTCGGGACCCAAGGTCAGGGCCCAGGGCTGCTAGGGCTCCCTGCCACCCACCTCCGGACTGCAGAGAGAGGCTCAGATGCAGCGTCTGGTTCTGTCTGCCCACCGTCGAGGATGCAGCAGGAATGAGACACACACTACAGGGGAGTGTGACTGACATCACGTGACCCCATCCAGCTTATACTCAGAGGCTTGAGATATCCTGGATGCTGGGGACACATGAAGCTTTGTTTTCAACGGGTAGATGGACGAAGGACAGGCTGCAGAGAAGGAGGAAGGGACTTGAGAATGACCCATTAGTCTTGCTAGGGTGCTTAGGAGAATCTCTGTGCACCAAGCCAAGATGTAATGATGGGAAGAAGCCAGCTACTTGAAAATCTGGGGGCCTGCCTTCCAGGCAGAGGGGACAGAAAGCCCAAGGGCTCTGAGGATGGCACGTGCTCAGCGAGTTCAGGCCCTGCAGCGAGAGAAGGAAGGAGCAGGTGGCTGATGCACCCTGAGTGGGAAGAGGTCTGCCTTGATCTCAGAGAGGCAGGTCGGGACCATGCAGGGCCTTGTGGGAGATGGGTTCATTTCCAGTGCTAGGGGGAGAAACATGATTGAGCCAAGGGCCACTGTGTGGCTGGCATGGTGTGGGCCTTGGCCATGTCCCTGGGTCCTCCATGGTTGACAACCAGATGGAGAAGATGGTGGGAGCTGAGCCTGTTCCCCTCACTCAGCTCCGTACACAGGGACTGTGTGGATTTAAAAATCCATTTATTGGAGGAAGGGTGGAGGGATGGTGATTGGTGGGATCACACTTACGGTGCATCTTAGAAGGGTACAAGTGAAAATTACTA